>NW_010589533.1:189125-216899 GCF_000705375.1 Tinamus guttatus
GGTGGAAATTGCAAGATAAAGCTGAGATTTGTACTTTTAAACCTTAATCCACATAACTTTAGACCCCTTAGGAAGATTGTGCTACTTCTCCAGAATGTTATATTTAAAATAAATATATTAGCAGAAGATATTAAAAATCACTGTGGCTTTAGGTAATGTTGTTAATGTTCAGCTCTGTTTGACACATCTGTCTGGAGCCATGGGAAAATAGCAAATTAAAAAGATCCACAAGATACACAAACCCCAGTGTCTGGGAGAGACTAGTCATGTGGGTAGGCCTTTTTTTGCATGCTCTGACCCAAATAGCTTATTTTTCCCCTTTGATTTAGAACGCGGGAGAAGTTATTTGCTATTTGCAGATCAGGTTATTTGGGTCAAAGCACTGGAGTAGGCCTAAAGTACCTGAATGGCCTGTTTTTTTGCATCAGCTCTGTTCTACTTCACTGCTGCTCCACATTACAGTGTCAGCGGCCTGTGCCAGCCTCCTGGGCCTTGCTCAGCAAAACCCATCTGGGTCAGGGCACCGATGGAGTAAATGTGTGCACATGTGCTTGAATTCTCTATTCAGAGTTAAACATTAGTTGCTGAAGAATGAGGTGGATGTCATGCATGGGATCCTTTTGGTAAGCTGTTTGATGCGGCCTTTCTTAAGCAAAAGCATATTCAGGAATTGCCTTGGAGAGAGCTCTGCCAGGAGGCAATGACAAGTGAAGGGTAGTGATCGCAAAGCTGTGTAGCTAGCAGAGAGCTGCAGGAGTCGTGGCTTAGTCCATTCTTCCTTAGCGTCTGTGAAAGAATAGGAACAGGATACTACTGCTTTGGAGGGGATAGTCGCCTGGGAAATGTATCCATACAGATAGAGAGGACTGAAATGGATCTGGGAAGAGGAAAGATAAAAGCTCTTGGTTCAAAAATTACCTGAAACAAGGGTAATGTGGGGAAAAGCGATAATGATAGACTATAGAAGAATGAAAGCGAGCAGATTAGATGGGTCTTTGCAAGTGTAATAGGCAAAAATCAGTTGGGGGTTGTATATGCAGAATTAATGGTGCAGGAAACAAAGAAACGGCAGTGAGCCGAAGAGCGCGTTGCCTCTGAGGTGTTCGTTGCCCTATAACCCCTCCAAGTGGGGTTTGGGTCAGGGGAGCCCAGAAGTGGACATCTCATAAGAGGACCTCTACTTTGACATCAGTCCTTCAAGCAGGTGCATGCCTTCAGTCTGGCAAAATATTTTGGTGCAAATTGCATCCTGAACTTCTCTTTCTCTCTCTGCACAATTTCCTTCCCTCTAGTCTTCATTACCCTCCCCCAAGTAACATCCAAATAGACAGTTTAGATTTACTGCTGATCTGTTACTATTACGTGCCCCTAAGGAGAACTGAATGCAGGATTGTTTTGCAAACAGTGTTTATCTGTGATTTGAATGTATTTAAAGGGAAAGAATAGATGTGAAATGATGCTTGGTAACACATCAGTGAGCTTTGGCTTTGCTAGATTTAAGCTAAAGTTGCTCTCATCTCTTCCCTTCTCAGTGATGCCAAGCATGAACATGTGCCTCTTGCATGTGAATTATTTCAGACCTATGCAGGGCCTGCATTCTGCAGGGCACACGGGCTGTTTTGGCCTTACTTGCCAGGGGAAGAATAAAAAAAAGGGGGGGTGGGAGGGCAGAAATCTATGTGGTGAGATGTAATACCTTGATCAAAGCGAATTGAGACCTTTTACCATCCCTAGTTCCTTACTAGTTTATTGGCTTTACAGGTAAATCACCCTTTTGGAGTCATCGTGTTAGGATATTTGCAAAGTGAGTGGCCATTTAACCAACAGAGTCCTGAATGCTCTTAAGGTTCTTCAGCATCCTTTGTATCTTTGTGAGCTGAAATTGGATCAAGGGGTCCCTGGCCAAACATGCTCGTTAGCCTGTCTGTTGAGTGCCAGGCTTAACGAGAGTGACGCTGTACACGATTGCAGCATCAGGCACAGACCAGTCCTCAGATAGGAGCTGCTCCTCCAATTAATATCATCAGAGCATATTTTTTTGAAATATAATAATCATTTAGCTCAGTTTTGGAAAAAAAAAATCTAAGGTGCCGGTATCCAGGACAAATATTGCAAAACTAATTAAAAAGACCATCCTGCTGCCAGCAGACTCAGAAATAGTTTAACAAATATGTCTATAAAATGAAAGGGTTTTCATGATTCGGTGTACGATGATATCATTTTCAGTGGCTTTTTTCAGTTCTTTTCACATGTACTTTGCTTAAAAAGAACAAAGTATTGAGGGTGAAGATGAGAGTGCTCTTTAATGGCCTCGATAGCTGGCTCAGTCAACTTTTCAAACTGTCAATATGCCAGATATTTCCATGTAATGTTCCCATTAAACATTTTAATCAAGAAAAGCTACAGTAATAGCACCAAATTGGGCATATAATTAAAACGGCAAAATTTCATATTTTCTCTTTCATGTAACTGTACTAATTCTCTAATAAATTTTGTAAAGTTGACTCCTAATTCTACTTTGGCACTTTGACAAAAGAACAGAATTCTTTGCAAGTGTTTGCTTAATTTCCATTTTTCAAACCTAATTTCAATTTTTATTGCTTCATTTTGAATATACTGATTAAAGTAATATTAAGCCTTGCAAAGCTTTGCCAAAGAAAATGAAAGAATGAAATTATGTATATTTAATTAGCTACAGTTCTTATTTAGGAACAACTTTTTCTTTTAAGGTTGAATTTTTATCACGGAAACTCTTAAATCACTCATAACTCATTAGTCAACCCTGTGGGAAACAGGGGGAGGGGAAGAAACAATTTTTAAATATTTAAAACTTGTTCCATTAAACAAGTTGATATCTATCATTTAAAGACAGTTCAGCTTATTTATAAAATAGAAACTCTGTCCTCCTCAAATCCCTCCAAGCTCTATATTTAGATCTTGTACTATGCAAGCATTGACTTCAACATTGCTACATTTAGGTAATAGGTTTCTAGAGAAACGAAGAATGAAATATGACAACATAAAGGGGGAAAAAAATGTTACTTAAGGAAAATCTGTAGAGATTAACTCTTGACGTTCCTGAGCATTCAATTCATTTTTAAATATGTTTCCCTCCTCCCCCCCCACCATGGTCTGCAATTAACCAATTTTTACTTGTTGGATTTTTTCACATACTGAAGCATGTAAGTAGTCTTCTTCCTTACTTAAGTGTTTTTATTTTCGTGGTCAAATGATTTGCTGAACTGGGATTATGTGCAGTAATTTCACAAACAAGTTTTAGGTGATCAAATCATGTTAAACTGGATGTTATGTGTCACATTAGAGCATG
Organism: Tinamus guttatus; assembly: GCF_000705375.1. The sequence goes on from NW_010589533.1 coordinate 192,454, forward strand.
AAACAGTGAGTAGTAGATGAGTTTGCCAAACATAACTATGGTGAACATATTTTCAATTGAAAAATAAAATCACCTTTTATTAAGATCCAAAAGACAGAGATTTAGAGCTTACCCTTCAGTATTATCCTTGCATGAATTAAAAGCATAAACTCATTGTTTATAGAAGCTAATTAAGACTGAAGGTTAATATTTACAACAGTGAAAATCGTAAGTTTCCTGCCATGGCTTTCCTTTAGTTTTGTGTAGAAGAATATACAATTTAAACTATTCTTTTTCTGCAAACTGGGCAACTTGTTCCAGATGAGCACTCAAGCAAGGTCAGTACTTTCCCACTCACAAGAACTCCTATAAACAGAAATAAAAAAAAAAAAAAAAAGAAAAGGGAAAAGGGAGGAGGCAAAAGCAAGGTACTTCTACAACTACTTGGAAAAACAGAAAAACTGAGTAATCCACCAAAAGTGAGAATGAGAATGCTTTAAAACCACTTCTTATGCTACCCACAGTAGAGTAGCTGATGAAGTAGCTAGTCACCCCACTCTTCTCCTGCATGAGCTTACTGTCTTTTTTGTCCAAGCCCAAAGAATCCCATTGACAGGTAGCCAGCCATTTAAGCCCCAGCCGTTTAGCCATTCAAGGATCCATTGTCTCCATCTCCACCCCAAAGCACAAGAAATGGTTAAAGGGGGCTCAGAAGAATGGAACAGGCATAAAAGACCAATCTCTTATCCATTAAATTGGTGTCTGATTTCTCTGGACAGTAGTAAGTGTCTTGAGTGACTGTGAGCCTTGGGCTGACTGAAAACACGTGCCCGGCTGATGGCTCAAACCCACACGTCAGTGGTGATGCCGCTAACCTTGACCGGAGGAGACAGTGCTGCGCCGCTCTCATTGCTGCTCCAGTCCTGCTCGTCAGCACTGCTATTGCACCTCTTCTGCATTGCAGCTTCTGACAACTGACCCCTACAGAGAGGGGTCTCTTTTCTTTTCTCTTCCTTTCTTTTCTTTCTCCCTTCTCTTCCTTGTTTATGGCTTCTTCATTTTCAGCAGGGGAATCTGCAGTCAAGATGACACATGTGCCAGTTACATCACATATTCCAATACGAAGCGGAATGATATTCATCCGAACATCAAACTCTAACGACACTCTAAATATAGTCAAAGAACTAGTCCATTATGTACAGGCAGGTTAGTCATGACTTGTGCCATCAGTTTCTTGGTGTCAAAACACACCAGCAAGAAAGTGCTTCTCTTGGTAGGACTGCAGGGCGCATGAATTATCAGGAAATTTGTGGTTGCTTTTACATTCTCTTCCAGCAAAATATTTCTCTGTCCTAAGATTTGGCCACCAGACTTTTATTCTTGCCAACAAAAATTCTATAACATGTGTGCAGTGTATTGTATAGCTTCTTCAGTCATACACTACTTGCTAAGTTCTTCTGGCTAAAAATATAATAGTAACCTCAGGAGTAAGGAGTAATTTAGAATAGCTTCTGGGTACAAGTGGCTACAATGTTAGAAAATTGTGTGTTTTCCCCCAGTAAATTAGATTTCAAAGTAACATTAATTACAAGAGAAAAAATATTTTCATTCTCGAATATTGTTATTCTACTGTTGGAAATGTTTCTTATGATATATGCCATTGAAACATATATTGCCTATAATAAAACTTCTGTTTATTTAGTACATGTTTAATAAGAGTGTCTGAACATACTAATTAGAACAAGTAATCCAGAGGTCCATTGCAAATTGCTAAAAGAGACAGATATGCTACCCCCTAGGAAAGAAATATTACTGCCCTTATTTATTATTAATCATTGCTATAGTTAACCAATTAACAAATCATTTTATCCTTTTAGGCTTACAAGGATAGGCATATTGTGAAGCTAATTATTATCACTAAGTTATTAATGCTGTAGAATAAAAGAATTAAACATTTATTTTTAATTTGCTCTAAGCAAACTAGCCTTTAAGGTTTGGAACCTCCAACCCCATAAATGAATTATTATATCTACATAAATTATTTTAAATGAATTATATAATCATCTTTACACCATGAGACAGTATTTCTAGGTAGGTGGGTAAATATCCACAGATATCACAGCTGCAATTAGGTAGAAGTGCCTTTGTTGTAAGAGTGGAATGCATTGGTTTTGAGCTATTTCTCTTTCCACTTGCAGGTCTCAGTGTTATACGCAGTTAAGTATTGAGTGGGTTAAATTTGACCCAAGACTGTATTGCAAGGTGGTATTGCTCCATACTTTTCCTCCCTACTTGCTAGAGTCCCACTGTTAATCCTGAGTTTAGTATAAAGGGGTTCAACACAATGTTTCATGCAAATCCTTAAAATAACTTCTATACTGGGTTAAGTAAGTAGGATTTGTCTTTTTCTGGTCTCTTTGTGTAGAATAGTTTGCTGCTTGAGAACATGCATATTAGTTCTTGTTTCCCTGATTATTGCGTCAAGGTTTTCAGTGGAGCAAGAACAGGAATCATGGCTCTTCATCTTCAGGCATCCCCGTATCCCTTGGCTAAAGCATCACTCTTGAGTTTAGTGTCTTTCTGGCGCACTGAATATTTAATTAGTTATTGCAAAGTGGAACAGTTTTCAGGCTGAAATGGGAGAAGGAGAATATTTTCCTCCCTCATGAATATCTTATGGGATATTCTCCTGGAAGGTAAGAAATCAGATCTTCTCAAGCAGAGAAGAGAGAACCCAGGTCTTTTGTACTCAGGGCATAAACTTTTGAGGCTAAATTAACTAGAAAGTATCTAGTGTTAAATGGGTCAGGCAGTGTGTGAGTAAAGATAGTCCAAGGGTAAGCCAGGTCATCGGGCATTTGTCCCATAGGTGGTAACTCTGAGAGGATCCACATTTTTGGTGCAAGTGTACTCTGTGACAATTTCTAGTTGTTCCCTTGGGAGCATGCACTGATTTTTATGAATCCTGCTGTCACATACCCTGTTCTCACTGTGTGTTGTACAAGGAACCTACTAGCCAAAGCAAGTGTGTAAATCTGCCTGAGAAGCTACATCCTCGAAGGAAGAAGTTCTCTGCTAAGTTTTAAGCATGTATGAAACCTTACAGGATCAAAAATGTCAAATACCAAGGCCCTAAATAAGCCAAAACCAGCAACCTTAGATTTTTGGCTTTCTCAAGAATATTCTATACTGATGGATGCTGTCAAAAGGAAATCTTGGGGAGTGAGCAAATTCTGTCGTAAAAAAGCATGCTTTCCTAGAGATAAGCACAGGGAGAAAGTGTTTAAAAATGTTAGTTTCTGTTTCTGTGTGAGAGAAATATCTCATTTTTACTTCAAAACTTCTCATTTTAAAATATTTAATTAAAAAAGTATATTTCTAAGATGCTTAACCATCTGTGGGTTGTAGAAAATAGAAATCATGAAATGCCTTTAAATAACTTTCCACTTTTTTTCAGATTTTTCTTTCCAGATCATGGATCTTACCTTCTACTTGTGAGATACCTGTAAAAATCATCAGATTTTGATAGATGGCCTGGGGTTTCCTTTACTTTTCTGTGTTAAATTGAACACTAGGAAGGTTTCCTTTTTTTCCTATGTATATAGCAAAGCCTAACAAATATTAAGAAACCTAAATTAATCAAATATTTTGCCATTATTTCTATTTAAATGAAAATTATGTCAGTTTGAGAGTAATTCTCCCACATGACACTGTTCCTCCCACAGCTACTTTGGTCATTTAGCCAGCAAATACATTTTGGGAACCCATGCTAAGTTAGAATGAGAACTCGGAAAGGAATATTTATCCGAGAAAACATCTTGGCAGCTCCAAACTGCTACAGATGTTAATTATGTAAATAAACAAATATTTCTTAAATTGACTCTGAAGACTTTCTTTATGATAATTGAGAATTCCCTGGCTCTCACTGAAACTGTCTTTCCTTATGAATACTCGGCACAATTTGCGGTTTATGTTGCTGTCTGGCCTCCACCTGGGAGCTGCAGTACTGAAATTTGTTTTTGACTTCTGCATCATTTGCATTTTATATGGCATTTATGCAATATTTTTTTTCTATGTAGACATTGCAGAAAATTTATGGATGAGAAAGGAAAATGAAGATTGTTGTTGTTGTGTTGGTTTTTGTTTGCTTTGGCAAGTAAATGTAAATCCTGCCAAATTTGTTTTTGAAGTATGTATGTGCATCGTACATCAAAGGTGATGGTAAATTTTCAGAAAGGAGATCTGAGACAATAGGAAAAGCTCATTCTGAGCTGATAATTAGCTGAGGTTTAGTGACTTGCTGTACAGTTTAAGAACAACATAAAAGATGCTGTTAAAAAAAATCAGTCTGTTGAAAAGTGAATACCTAAAGCCATCTATTGATACTATACCCACTAGCAACACTTCGGAATTCTAGAAAATAGGAATAGATCTTGGGAAATAATCTAATCTGCTCTCTTGCCAAAAAGTAGGATCAATTTTATCTGTTGTCATGGACAGATGTCTACTCTGTTCTTTAGAAACCTCCGTAGCCGCCTCAAGTAATTCACTTTGGTCCTCAGCTATTTAGCTGCACAAAGACTTATCTTAATATCTAATGTAGAATAGGTAGGTGTTAACATCAGTTTTATACATTTTAGACAAAAATGAATGCATGGCAAGTAGAGAGCAAAATTTCTGCCTAACACCCTACTGGGTATTCATTTAGAGTAGTGTGTGCTAAGGCTGGGACCTGAATGTCTGGATATATAATATGACCCTATAAGCATGACACATTTCTCAAACGGTTTCAGAAAATATGAAAGAAGCCTGCACCAGTGCAGTCACAGGGATGTTTCTTTTTTTAAATCTTTGAGACTATGCCTATGACAGGAATAATTGTGTTCACATTTTCTTTCCCTTCAAAAAAGGGAAATTCAGATTCTTCCGTGGAAATACCACTGGCTAATAGTTGTTTTGATCTGTTACCTACTAGTGGCATTGGTTCTCTGATTAACGAATAAGTGAAAATGAATAGAAGACTAAAGAAAGTTCATCCTTTTTATAAGGTATAAGCACTAAGGGGGATCTTAAAAGGTCCTCAAAGTTCTTATCAAATAAATCTTTTGATAGAGCAGGAGAGGTTCTAAAGAGATCAAGCGATACAACTAAGGTTAACATGCATCCATAAAAATGGGTTGGTATCCGTTTCAGGATTGTTTCAAGGTAGTTTAAGGCAAATGTCTTAGCCTTTTTCAAACTCCTCTCAGTTTTCCAACGGTATAAAATTTTACAGAGCATGGATAAGCTATCTCTCTATATTCTTTATGTAATCAATCTCAGTAGCTAATAGCTCACCGGTGAGCTGATATGTCTGCATCATCAAAACTTTTGATGGACAGCTTTTTATCAGTGAGTTGCAGAAGCTATATTGTGACAAATGTGAGAGAAAGAGGGAAGACTTTGGACAAAATGATTTTAAAAAAGAAAAAAAAAATTTCTTCTTGATCTCATTCGTTTTACAACAAAATTGAATCAGCCAGTGAGCTGCAGCCATCCATATTTTGCTAGGATTTACTTTGAATTTCCTTAGAAATTTATCTTAAGGAAAAACACCCCAAAACAAGCCAAAGGAGCCCCAAACCCAGCTAATGGCCTTATCTACAGTTGTTAGGTAGTGCTACAAGAACTCCTCACTTTGCTCTGTCTTTGAACCTTATTCTTTATCTGAATAGGGGGAAAAAAATTACTTTATCAGGACAAAACTCCCATTTATGTTAATATTTTCTGCTGTGAGAACTGATCAGAAATCTTATCCAGGGTGGGTAAAGCTATGAAGATCCTAATTCCACTAGTTTTCTGGTGACATCTGTAACATTCTGTATTCATGTATGGAATGTATTAAAGCATGTTTCTGGAAAACTTACATAGTACAGTATACTTGCATACTTCCCACTTGCCACGTGGGAAAGAGAAGGGAGAAATAAACCTAGTGGGCTTTCTACTGAGTGTGTGTGTCACTTTTATTTGAAGGACAACTAGGAAGAGAAAAAGAGAGACTGAAGAGGGGAGGAAAAGGCTGGGAGATAAGAATTTTGTACACATTTGCTGCAGCTCTCACCAACAGAGGACAGATGTACAGGTTAATAGCTCTTTCCTGATTGTAATCATTAAAAGTATTTCAGTTTGCTTTGCATAAATCAGATTTCCTGTTTATCCGTGGTTTTTATTTTTAGCTTAGTTGCCCCTGCTTTTCTTGACTTTGATCTGGTAGCCTGCAGCATATCTACCTCCTCTCTCTTCGCCTGAGGCTGTTTTGCCCTTTCCATACCTCTGGTTGCATCAAATGGTGCATCAAAGTGTGGTGGTAACAAGGTTCCTCAAAGTGCGAGGGTGTTAATGCATGGGAGGTCTCATTACTTTTACACCTGCAGTGGCTGCCTTGGAGCGGAGCATTTGAGCACCTGGTTGAGGGAAATGGAGCTGCAAAGTGAAAATACCAAGTGGAGAAGTGCTGGAGCCTGCGTGAATGTTGCTGCGCTGCCCCTGGCAGTGGAGCCGCAGAGGTCAGAGCGGGACTTGCAGAGTCTTGGTGCAGCTAGTGCCCTCACCTGAACCATGCAGTGACCTGTTAAGATAGGAATCTTGCATGCTGCTCTTGCCCCATACGCACAGATGTGCAGTTATTTGAAGAAAGCATCTCTAAGAGGTGAGTGTTGATTGATCTTTAATTCAGCCAAAGAACTCGGGAACAAGCAAGGTGAGATTAGCTGGTGGATGCTAACAACGCTCTGGAATATGCACTTTTTTTTTTTTTTTTTTTAAGGTATTACGTAGAAATTACTTGCTGATACATTTAAAAAAAGCACTTAAAATACTTTTAGTAAAAAAAAAATAAATAAAAATAAAAAAAGTGCCTTTGATGCACCATTGATGCATCAGTGGTGCATTGGTGCCTTGATGCACCACTAAAAGTGTTATATTGAGCTATTTAGTGAACAGTTTGATATACTTACCTGTTTATTTCTGGGGTTAATTATTTGATCTGACAGCTTAAAACACTTGAACAGTCCCTGTTTACAGATCTTTCATTTGGAAGGTGATAAATAATGGTATTACAAAGATACTGATTATAAACACCAGATAAACAGTGTATAAAATTTCAAGTTTGCAGAATCTATGCGACCTTTAAGTGAATGCATTAAACTCTATTAAGGTAGAAACATTTTTAAAATTCTTAGCAAGTTTATGTGCTTAAATTTCTGTAATAAAGATTAAAACCTGTTTCCAAACATCAGATGTTCAATGCAAGTATGCAGCTTGAGTGCAGTAGTGACTTTTTAGGATTAAGTGCTTGCTTGTCATAAGAATTCTATTTCACTGAAGTTTGATGAGAAGAGGCAGTTTTCTCATTACTAGTTGTCAGATGTGTATTGAAAGAGTTCCCTTATATGCAATGTATTGCATGTAACATCATGTCATGAGCTTTTTTGTAGTGTTAGGTAGTCTAAGTATATCTTTTAAACTAAGTGCTGTGATGCGAATGTAAGATGAACTTGGACTATCTCTTAAAACAGATCTTTGGTCAAAATGTGGTTGTGGAAGTTCAAAGCAGATCATAAAGAGCTAGTAAAATGAAAGGCCTTTATTGTTTAATTGATTGGATTGTAGAAAGGGGAGTACCCCTGGAGACTCCCAAAAGGAGGTCCAATATGTTGCCTTTGAGACCTGCTGGTCTTAGACTCACGCTTCTTCCTGGGCTCTCCTCTCCTGGGCTGGTGGCTGTTGCAAGTCCCAGCAGAGATGCTGGTGCTGGGACTGCAGCAGCAAAACTCCTGCCCGGGCCTGAGAAAGAGCATCAGTGAGGAGCTCTACAGTGGGGTTGGCCAAGGCAGAGCCTCGAGGACCAGGATTAACAGGGGCAGGAAACGTTAGCCCGTGTGCTGCTGAGCCCCCCACTGAGGGGAACGCGGGCAGCTTTTGCCTTGCCTGCAAGCAGAAGGGAAGCAGCGTGTTTCCAATCAGAGTCTTTTTTTCACTTTGTAGGAGCAGATTTTGTATGTCAAGCATCTAGGCAGGTGTTACAGCTCTCTGATCAAACGGCTCAGCAACACCTATCCTCCTCTTCATGTGCTTTATTTCAGATACTGAGGTCTGTCTTTGGATCTGTTTGTAACTGACTAGTCCAAGTTCCCTTAGGAGACATTTCTGGGACTGGGAATCAAACCAAAATGTTTTAAATACCTTAACTGCAAGGCTGCTCATCTCCTAATGCTCGACAGGCCATAAATACATTTTATAAATTTACATCTGAATCAGTTTTGTTGATATCCATAGTAATTGTATGTGCTTATGTGCCCATGGAAAGGATAAAATATGTTATGCAGGCATAACTGAAAATTGAAATTTAGTATCTTTTTACTTGCACTCTGCTTAACACAAAGTGTTATTCTTAGTATTCAGAATTACACAACCACATTCTCAGAGTTTTCTGTAAAATTCAGACTCTTTATCATCATCGTGGAAGATAAATGTCTGGATTTTACTGAATTTTTATATGTGTGTATATACATATACACACATATATATGCATATATATATATATATAAATGTTCTGTTGTTGATGTGGCTATATGCTATATGAAACCAAGTAAACTGCAGAAACATCCCATGCTGAATGTTTTTTTTTTTAATAGCCATTTCTAAAAGTCTTTATGTGTCATGTTTAATAATAAAAGTTTTGATTGAGTTGGCTACAGTTTATTTTCAGAGTGACTTTAAAATGGGCTGTTTGCCTGCATGCTAAAGTGACAATGTAAGCAGTACTTGTGACAAGCATATTTTGGGTCCCTTTTTTTCAGGTTTCAAATACTTTCTAAGATCACGTGGGTATTCCTGGCCAAGCATCAGTAGCTTATTTGTTGTTTGATTACAAGTAGAATTGTAAATGGAATGAAATAAGATAGATATGGAGGATTACCAACTGCTGTTGGCATACAACTGCATGCTTAAAGATGTCTTCATTCATTAACAGATTATTTTAGCCTGCCAAGGCTGAAAATGAAATGCAAGTCACAGCTTGTACATTTATCACTGTAAGGAAAGCATCCTGCCAGTACTGGTTAGGCAAAGTGTACTTGTAGCCATTAGTAGTCCAGTCTGATTATCAGGCTCAATCTGTTTCTAATGGCAACCTTTGCAGGGACAGCATTGTCTCCATCTGTGCCCACATGAGAGATTTTAAATCTTAGCATTTAAAGTTCGGAAATAACCTCACAGACACAATTATTTAGTTTCTTAGGGATTGTTCCAGCTGGTGTATGGCAACCTGGCATACCTGCAACAAGCAAGCTGGCCCCTTCCTTCTGCTGAGTGAGCCAAGTAACACTTAGTCCGTATTGCTTCTAATTACGACACATCCTGTAATTTGATTTCTTAGGTTTATTCTCTTTAACTATTCACAATTCTCATGTCCAACAGCATGGTGAACGACTGTGCTGTCTTTTTTTATTATTTGCAGAGAAAGCTGTTGTTAGGCTCTTGCTAATGAGTATAAAGTGAAAACTGCTTGGAGTTAACGTGATGTGAGGAGAGAACTGAGATTCAGGGCTGGGGGAAGGAAGGACAGAAGTCAACACGAGGAGAAGGAAGGTGCAGGAGGCTGTGGTCGGAATTTGCTGCTCCTCCTGGCCAAAATATGGGGCATGAAAAAAGCGCTTGCACATAGCTTGATGTTCTTGAATATTATTACTCTTGCTAGCATGTTATTTGTTGCATGACAAATTTTAAACACGTTTATGACATGTCAAACATTATTTCAGCTTTGTTAAATCAAACTGTTTTGGAGACTGATTTCCTTTGTAGCACATTTAAATATTTATACTTCAGTGAATTGGCTTTTATTTTTTAAATCTGAAAAACTGCATTAGAAAGTGGGTCTATCCAGGTATTCTCTTCATTTTAAATGTGTGTCTGATGTAGTAGACCTTCTGTCCTCTGTGAGGACTTTGTAGTTGCTTTGGAGAGGTCAGGAATATTGGGAAACAGACAGACAAATTCTTACTGAAGATATAGACACATTAGCATGAAAGGGAAGGAGAAGGTGACAGCTCTCTTCTGACTTTTACCAGAAAAAAAATGGCCTACCTTTTAAACTGATGTATTTTAAAACAGCTCTATTTTTCTTCATTATCTAGAATAGGCCATGGTAATTTTATGAATGGATTTCTTGCCATAAAAGCTATATTAAACTATATAAGAAATAGCTATGCTAATTTAAGATATTTCTGAGTGCTCTCTGCCTGTACTTCTGCTTTAGTTTATTGATCTTCCAATGTAATTGGGGGAGCAAATATTCAAATATTTGCTAGTATGAAAAAGGAGGATAAGTGATAATGCCTAGATACACGCTCAAGTCGATGTTCTTGTTAAAGAGCTAAAAAAAGTGTATTTGAGTATATTCCATGATGCCATGTGAGAAATGCAGCTGGTTGAAAGGAAAGGCAAATAACAAGGAAGAACAGAATGGAATAGATGGTGGGGAAGGAGGCTTAGGGTGTTAAAGGTCAAAAGAATAAAACTGGATCAAAATAATGGAAAACAGAGAACAGCTAGTGGGAGATAACTTGATATCTCTGACTATGACAGGAGGATAAGTGTTTGGTAAAATAAAATAATTCTAGAAAAAGAGAATGGACTGGACATTCACATATGATCCTGAGGACCCTTCTTGCGCGATCTGTGAGTAGTAGCTGACAAATTGTGCCTTTTGGAGAAAAATAAAATAAAGAGGAAGGACCAGTACCAAACAGGCTTAAACTCAACGTGTTTCAAAGTGTCAACATGCATCCTTACCCAAATTTCACAACTGACTAAAAAAACTGAAGCAGAGGCCTGATATGGAGACTTAACATTTCTGAGAATTGAATTTATTAAAGGAAAAACTTAGAGAAATATCTGATTCCTCCAAATCCTTTCAAGATTGTGTCAGTTGCTACCTTGCACTGACAATGTTTTCTGTAATAATTATTTAGTTTAAGTGCCTTCTCCAAAACTGAGTTTTCTTGCCTGCATTTGAGGGAAAAAATGGGAGGGAAAAAAGTGATTGCCTTTTCCAGACAGGTTTTAGAGAACAGCAAGATAAATTCACATGAAATAAGGACCACTCTCTGGAGGTAAGGGTAAGATATTAATATCTTTCAAGATATTAAAGGTCAGTGGGATGTTTTGAACAAATAAATATAATTTAATTCTTAATGAATTATGAAAAAAATCCCTCCCAAAAGACTAGAAACAAAAAATGAGTTACTACAATTTAATTTTAGCTTAATTCTGTTGCTAGGAATCCTTATATCTAAAAAATGAATTTGAAACCATGTTAACTGCCTGGTTAGGGAGCAGCTTTAATAATTAAGCTACAATAAACATCAAACAAGGTCAAAGAGATCAGCTAAATTACAACAGGCTAAGACTCAATGTCCAAAATTAATGTTAGATGACGAGCAACACTTCAGCAGCTGCTACACATGCATGTAGTGGGATTTGAGCCTTATGAAGGTCTCCTAAGACTGAGGTGGCAACAGTGGTTAGAGAAGCCGGAGGAGGAGGAAAGCTGAATCTTGAGGCGTGCGCTACTGCGTAGGTTTGTTGTCTGCATGAGCGTATGGAGAGTGCATAGAAAGTGAACTGGAAGCAATCTTTGTTTTTAGGGAATGATCCTACTATGTTCTTTTAAGGCAGTAGGTTAGGCCAATGATATGGAGAGGCCTTTCTCTGGGTGAATGTATTATCCTCTTTGTAACATTTAAGCACAATGCCTTAATACTTTAAATCAGTGGCTTATAAGTCAGTAACTGATGAATGAATCCCATTTGTTTAAGTTAACGTAACTGACATTTTATACAGGTTCTGTCTCAGAGTCAAAAGGTTCCTTCTGGTTTTCCTCCTTCCCTCCCACTCTCCCTATTATTTAACATGATTATATGCTACTGAAAAAAAAAAAAATGTATTTCAATATTGCAAAAATCTTTTCAGGTGGTAATATATGAACTTTTACATCGTGACACAATATTTACATTCTTCAACATTATAGAACTTATATCAATAAAAAAAAACAGATGTTAAAAACATAACATATACATAAAAGCCAATCCTGAGCTTGCTGGTATTGATGACTTTAGTCGCGCTGGGAGCTCACTCGTGCTTCCTTCTCTCTCTGCAGCTGGATGCGGGCCCGGCTCGAAGGGGAGCCGTGGATCAGCAACAGCTCGGCCTGCACCTGGGAGGTTGCGATGCCACTGGGGCTTGGCAGCGCAAAGGGAGGAACAGCACGGAGGTGAGTCCCTGAACTGATGATAGCTGCGGTTTAAACCGGAAAAATGCAGTCATCACGGGTGGCGAGAAGAAAGGCACGGACATGACTAGACACGAAAACGCGAAGCAAGGGACGTGAGGGGAGGAGATGGTAACTCGGTGAGGTTGAGGACTGATGTGTTCCCGGGAAGAGCCGTGGCCTCTGATTTTGGGGCTGCCTGGCCAGCATGAGGGCAGCAAGAGGGAGCCTGGTAGCGCTTAGGCCCATCCCTGTGTATCTTGGCAGTAAGTAACTGGGCATGCCCCTGTTCATGGTTGCTTGAAAACACGCATGCTTTTCCATGTTCAGCAAAGCAGTCACACAAATAAGTGATCCAAAGACTTTTGGGTAACATTTAGGTCTAAGGGATAAAGAAATCTCACCTACACATGTGTGTCTGCATGGTGGATATCTCATTGCATCTGAGCTTCTTATTTGCAGTTGGTTACCACTTATTCTTCATAATAGGAGTCACGACACATTCATTGATAGAAGCAGAAATTAAGTATCTGATAAGGAAAAAAAGAAAAAAAAAAAAGGAAAAACAACATATCTTGGCTATATTAGTACCAATGTCAGAAGTGTACTCAGAAAATGATTGTAAGGAAGGTTAAAGTAGCAACATAAACTTGGCTATACTCAAGCTATTTTTAAAGTATGAAATAATCACAGCTGAAAATTACACCATTAAAAATTTTCAATTAAGATCTGTGACTCACTTCAGTTTTGATCTTATCCCTTCTGCTCTAGAAAATTATAAACTGCATATGAAGTGCCCAGTGGGGTTTAGGAAGCAATGAAGAACATCCATTTCAGACATTTCTTTTGGTGTAAGCCAGTACTGACTATGTGAAAAAGGAGGAATGAAAAACAGGATTAAGATACTGAATGTGATTCATATTGGGTACTATTGCAGCTGACCTATTTTTTTTTTTATTTCAGTGCACAATGTTTTGATGCTAGTGATATGTTCTACAAGGGTTTGAAAAGGAAATGTTATTGATTATTTTTCACAAGCTTGATGTTATGGGGTTTCATATTTATGATATATTTTGAGTAAAATAATTATTTTGAAATGATCAGCAAACATGTTTTCAACTTACTCTTTTTACTGCATTTTCTGATGTTGGTTCAGTGGAAAATTTGGGAGCTGTTGAACTGAATATCTGACAGCTCCACAAACTGCTGAGCAGTGAGGTCAGTGAAATATGCAGTTATATCTATTCCTATTGAATTGGCAGCTGTGATATTTCTGTTGCTTTTATGGCACCGTCTCTCATGATTCACTGAGCTCATGATGCTGCTGAAGAAATGAGAAAAGGGTCTTAGAAACAGTGGTTGGAAGCCCCTGAAGGTCATTTAATCTGCCCCTGCGCTCGGAGCAGGTCTTTCATCAGGTAGCTCAGGTCTCACCATATCATCCCAGATGGAAACACCTGTTACTGGTGACAGTTGTCAGTAATACAGGTTCTTTATATTCTGTTCTAAAAAAAAAAAAAAAAAAAAAAAGGTATCTGAACAATGGAAAAAGGAAGGTAATATATTTCAGCAATTCCTTAATTTTGCTAGTGGGACTGAGTGATCTCACAATCAAGTGAAAATATTCTCACAAAGCAAAATATCCTCCTAGCTCCTTTAAGGAAAAAAAATATGTTGCTTGGCTAAGTTTTTTTACATTCCTACATTTAATAAGCAGATACTATTCTTGATTGCACCTTTCAATTATATATATTTTAATCTCTATATATATTTATATGAGAATGTAGGGGATCATCATTAAGTGACTTTGCAGAAATGAGCAAATACCATATGTAGCAATATGAGCCATTTAAAAAAAAAGTTATATGCTCTGAGAAAACCTGGAAAAACTGCACATGAGCAAACAAGTATTTACATATTCATATTTATATACCTGAGTACATTTCCTAATTTACTAAAGATTGTAATTAAAGTAATGAAATTAATATCAAATACTATATGTTCTTACATAATACTTTATAACTTTCCATTAAGAAGATTCTATCTGTGATTTTCTGATTCACTATTAAGATTTGTTTCTAAACGAGTCCTGGAAAGAACAACTGGTAGATTCTGCATTTGTTAACTTCCTTCTAATAATCAGGCAGATATGTAATTTCTCATTCTTCACACAATGGAAGACATAAATCTACTGTCGCATCTGCAGATTAGGCTGTTCTCATATAAGCTGTATGTCTGAAGGGCACAAAACCCTGATATATTAGTGTTAGATTAAATATGCGTGTATATATATATATATTTCCGTGTTTTCCACAAAATTACTTCAGGTATGGTTCTATGTACGTAGAAGGGAGGCAGAAGGGCTATTTTTTTAATAAAGTAATTGGTGAGGTCACTTTGGAGTAAACAATCTGCATATTAGATGATCTAACCAAACCAAGTTATTTAGGATCCATTACAGTCAATAGGCACCTGGAGAAAGCAATTTCACCTTGCCCACTTTAGCAGATTAAAAAAAAATGTGGTCACAACAGCAATGAAATAAAGGACAAGACTACACTCCTAATACGCAGGGGAAACAACCAACCACAGGAGTAATGCACAGAAAAAGGTTGCATTATGATTTGAATTATGATAATGGTATTATATTGATTTTATAACATCCTGCTAGGAAATCTTAGAAAGATTTTGAGGAGAAGGCTGGCATATATGTTCCTTCACGAAAATCTATTTTATCATTGGCTTTTAAAAGTAATGAAGTAGTGTGTGAAGTAGTAAACATCTGCATTTATTTCTGAAGTGTAATGGAAATACGAAATATGCTGCAAAATTAATGTAGATGTAATGAAATCACTGAAGAAGCTCTCTCTTGTGTTACACCAGGACAATTTCAGCAGTGCCAGTTGGTTTATACAGGCAAAACTGGGCGTAATTGAGCCTGACTACTTCAGTTTATCAGTATTAATGTATAAAGAGTATTGTTTGTTGTGGGGATTAGTTGTTGTCTCATTTCACCTCGCATACTGAATAATAAATGGTTATGCATGTTGCCTTCAATTTAATTTGTCACATAAACTCTCTATAATTTAGTTATTAAGATAAGATAATATGTGACAATATTTATGTAGCAGTATCCTCCCAATCACTCAACTGCTTCTAAATGCTAAGGGCCAATTAGATGATTTTTGCCTCTGAGATCTAGTAATCATTTGTTGACAGATATTAAGTGATTCATCTAAAGACATTCAACTATTTTCTTCTATGAAAGAAGTGTTATCTTTGTTTTTCTCTTTTTTAATGAACGCAGTGGTTAATTAAAGCTTAAGAAACTTACAGCACCCAGCATTTGAATTGTGCTACACCTCAAACTACGAGCCCCTAATTTATAATGCACTCTTCAAACTAATTGCAAGCGCTCCCATCACTGTAAAGTTTTCCTCCATTAGGACAAGATGTTGCTACCCCGCTGCTCTGTGCTGCAGCCACCACTGCAGTCTGCCCCCAAGAAGCATATTCATCAGAGCAAGGACGGTCCAAGTCACTTAACACAGTAATTGTCTTTTATTGGTAATGTCTAGGGCTGCATGGAGTAGCACCTCCAGGAAGGCTCATTAAATGTGTCTTTCCCTGCATCCCTGCAAAGGAGTAGACATTACAACTGAAGGAAAAACAGTGGTGGTCAGTACCATCCATTGCAGTTTCATGACCCTTAATAAGTGACTAATAGAAATGCTTGGGCTACTCTGACTAAAAGTAAGCCAGGCACAGAAGAGGCCATCTCTGCACCTCTAGCATTTGCTCTGTGCCATTTACCATAGATATTAGAACAAGGATATACACAACTGATGGTTCTTATCTTAGTGATGAAAATATTCCACTTTCCTTGTCATGGCAGAGCTTTTAGGTTTTAGCTTAAGGTAATTTGCTTCTGACGAACTCCACAGTTTTCTTTTTTTTTTTTTTTTTTTTTTTTTTTTTTTTTTTTTTTTTTTTTTTTTTTTTTGTCTTAGGATTTTACTTGGCTTGTGTATGTGCTGCTTACTGCTCACAGAATCAACTGAGTACTTTGTCGTAGCTCAACTTCAGAAAATTTTTTGTCTGGTTGGTTCCTGGTAAGTGTCTGGCATATCCATATATGATGATCTAAAAATGCCTACTATGTTTCTAAAACTGGTATCTAATTCATTACCAGTTTTCTTCATATATTGCAAAAGCTTGGCTACTTTTTGCCATTCAAAGGAATGCTGGAATAGCTTTTCCTTGGTGCTCTTTTTTTCCTTAATTTTCTATCTTACTTCCTCATCAGAATTTCCTTAAAGACAGGAAAGTGGTAATGCATATGATATTTAGATATAAAGACTAAAACAAGAAAATGTTTTAAGATTCTTGTCAATCTTCATGAGAGGATCTCTCCGTCTGTCTTGAGTATCATCAGATGATACTGATCATTGCTGATGATTTTCATGAACAGTTACAAATGCCTTGTCTGCCAAGTCTACCTGTTGGTTTTCTTGTCTGCAAAACTTAACTGATGAGTTCCTATTTCATCTAAATAAATGGATAAAAAGAGTCATTTTAAAAAAGAAGCTCAACAGGTCACAGTTCTGTGAATTGCATCCATCACAATCCTCAGCAGAGCTTCGACCTCAAAGTACTGCCCATGATCAGGTTGCAGACGGAGGCGGAAACCTGAAAAGGATGTGCATAAATATGCTGCTGTTGTTAGTTTAAAGCCTACATTTATTACAAGCCCAAAGGCTAATTAAGGTATGGTGGTTATATGCACATAGGTTTCTATTTTTTACAGCCAAGTTCAGGAATGTTTAGTCTCTGATAACCCAGCAGAGAGATTTTGTCAGGAGGATATCACAGATAGTCTGTAATTTTTCCTCTTTCTGATAGAGAGCAAAATAGCAGCATTGCAAAATTGCCAACAAAATAAACCAGTCTGTCCAGTGTCACAAGCTGATGGGCTGAATTTGGAACTGCTATTAGTTTCAGTAACAGAAAACGTGGTCTGACAGTGAGCCAGCTGCATAACCTACTCCATTTCTTGCTAGACTTCCTACCAACTTCCCACTTCTACTTTTGACATATGCTGTTTTTCCATTGACAACCATGAGGTTTCTTCTCGCTTTTTAAGAAAGATCTATGAGCTACTGAAGTTTTGTAACCGTTTAGATATGTCATAAAAACTAAATACACCTACCAAGCAGTGTATGATTGTTAATTACTCATGGAGAGCATAAGGTAGCATTTAAGAAGTTAGGGCAGACATTTCCTTTCCAAACGGTTACATTTTTTGACAGTTGTCATCTTTTCATGTGATCAGAGGGAACTGAAATATGTTACCAAGGTATTGTGACAACATAAGAAAGAATTATTGAGTGGTAGCAAACTATATTATTCTGATTGTTTCAAGGCTTTTGATTTTTTTGTTTATTTTTCCTTTCAAAGTACTACTACCTCAACAGAAGAACCAAGCAACAGTGCAATACTATTTAATAGACCTGAATCTGGCAGAAAGGTTTTTGCCATTACTGATAATTTTTTTACAAGCTCAGTATTTTTCAACCAATTCACACACACAAAAGCACACATACACACGCACATACATCTCCTACTGTACTTTAAATCTCATTTTGTAATATATTTTAATATTGGTTCTGTTTATTGTGTGCTGTTGTTTTCTTCCTTTCAGAAGATATTCAGTATACAAGAGGCAAGGTACGAAGTTAGAGATTCATGTGAGGCTCTAAAACAGTAAAACACAGTAAAATGTAGTACATTTTACTGTGCTAATACATACATGAGTGTGTTCATGTGTGTTTATATATTATATAAGTGTATATATATATAAATTATATAATATTATAATTATATTAAATTATTAGGGCATTTTTCACTTCCCAACATACATACTGGGATCTGCCCTACCGGAATTGTTCTGGCTTACTGCTGTATACTGATATAATGCTAACTGCAAGGAAACTTTCCTGGTTTAACATAGTAAGAGAAATAGGCCCTTCCTTCCAAATATAAACATATTGTATTTTGCTTCCCATTTGCATGACACCCCCCCAGACACTAGAGGTGAATTTAAGTCATCACCAGTTTGTTTTTACTGGCACTTCTAACTTCCTCAGTTTTGCCAGGGCTATTTGAGATGCCTCTCACAGTCGCTGTCGATGGCATAACTGTTAACTAACTTCTTGTTTAAATGAAGGGCTACGCTGACAATTAAATGCAGGTTCGTGCATGCTTCAGTGCCATACCTTATTATAATCAGCGTGAGTAGAAGTAAAGTGCTGAAATTATGGGTTTTGGTCTGCATCTGCATGGCATTATTATGCTTATCAAGGTGAAAATGTCGATGGTGAAGAATGTAATTGTGTACCTTGGGCTGCAGTGGTAGTTAAAGCCAGTGCTGCCTCCACTATTAATGCACCAAAGTGCTGCTCTTAAGAACCATGATAACTTTTAAGGTAGGCAGAGCTTTCAGTTCATGAATTTATTTTCTTCCTTGTTTTTTTTAAGCCTTTCCAAGATATAGTTTTTCTGTTCGCTATTAATTCAATATAGATTTTCTGATGCATTTCTTCCTTTTTAACAAAGTCAGGGCCAGAGAGAATAGGGTACATTTGTATATAGCTCCACTGCCCTCCAGGAGGTCAAGTGTGAAATGAGTTCACAGACACATTGATAGTCCATGCGTGAGCTGAAACAGCTCAAGCTAGTTATCAGTAATTTGGACCTGTGGCTCTAGTCTGGATTCTTATTATATCAAATTAGATAGTAAAATAGCTCAGTGCATTATCTGCTATTTAGTACATTATCATTTTCATCTGAACATTCTCATGCAAATTACGCATGTTTTATTTGTTACTATTAATGTTCAGTCATCTTGAACATTTTGATCTGTTTTTAATTTTTATCTCAAAACAAACACAATTTTCTTAATACTTTGTTATGTTTTGTACACATGCATTGCTTGTTATCTTGGGAGTTATCTGTATGGGTGGACTACAACATTTTTCTTTCCACAAAGAAGGGGATGTTGTGTCCTTCAGAGTTACGGGAATCCTCTTGACAGCATAACCTGTGTCTTGACAGCATAACATGTGTCAAAACCCAGCCCAAGCCTTTGTATTAGTTAATATTTCTCAAGTGATAATACTGTAAATCTTTTTTTCTTTATTTTAAGCCCAATTTACTTTTAGAATAGATTTGACAACAATATAGAGTAAATTTCGTAAGTCAATATAATGAGTTTCTTGTAACATTTACAAAGAACTGCTCCCTGAATTCACCAAATGATCTCAAATTTTGCGCTATGAAAAAAGTGCAGTTAGCTTCTCCTATAAATCATTATTTTTTCAGATAACCCTCTCTTTTGCTTTTTTGCCTGTGAATGATTCTCAAGACATACAAGTCAATGCTGTTAGCCAAAAAAGGTCTACTAATAGTAATAGTCACATACATATATTAATGAGAGCTACAGAAAAATAAATGGTAGTGCACCAACTTACATATTAAATGATTCTTTATATTAACAATAGACTTAAGTCTTTAAAAAAAAAATCTAAAATCCTAGTTTCACATTCTAAATCTGATTTTTCTACTAAGAGAAATGCAAAGGCCACTGTGACTAGGGGTTACACATTTGGTGAAAGTAGCTTGCTTTTCTACTTCTCTATGTAAAAGGAAAATTATCTGGATACTATTTGCCAGATAGAAGTCTTTAGTGTTTATGCATTATTTCGTTAAATAAATGAAAGCTACAATGAGAGAGCATCCCCCTTTAAACATTTTGTTACAAGAAAAGCAGCCCACTTGTACTTTTGAGATGGGGACGTTACCTACAGCTACACACTAAGCATGGACAGAGCTCAGGAAAACGGATGCGTCTGGATTTGCGTCCTTTAAACTCTGTGGAAATAGAGAAGTTGCTCGTACCACTCAATTAAGAAAGGTCCTTTTGTCTTCGAAGTAGTGGACTGTGGCCTGCCTGTCAGGTGAGCCAAACTTCTGTGAGGATTCATCCACCTCCAGAGAATCGTGCGAGAATTAATGCCCTCTCTGTCCCTGTGTATCTTACAGCTATCTCTGACTGTAGTCTTGGGTCACAGTGATTAATTAAGGGTTCCTTCCCTCTATATGAGAAAGATGTTGAAATCCATTGACGGTTAAAGGCCAAGTGCTGTGTCTTTCATAGTGGACTACTGGGGCTTAGACTCATACAAATTACAGCTGATGGCATGTTCATTCTGCAAGAGGGTCACGTTCATATTAAATTCAATACTGTTACAACTCATAAAAATACATTAGCTTACATTTAGGAGAAAACCTATATTATGGACTTCAGGAAGCTTGGAACTGTATTGGAGCTGGGAATTGCAGTTGTCTTAAATAAAAAAATTTGCAGATGTTGGCTTTGTTTCTAATCTTGCTTGCATTAATATAAATCTAAAACAGCTCTGTGAACTGATGAAGTAAAACGAGTATGAATCAGTATTTTAAAAGGAGGCAGTCAGCCGTTTCTTACGTTAGTGTCAGCATTGCCTATCTCCACAGACTTTATTAGACATATACATCAGGATCAGATTCATAAATCATTCTAAAATCAAGCCTTGTGTTGCAGTGACAGATAAGTCCTTTCTATTACATACACTGAAATACATGTCAGAAGCTATTATCAATTCTACAGTTGTAAAGTATAGAGCCTGATGAATTTCTTACCTTCTCTCCCTTGTGTTCCCCACATAGGGTTAGAGTTCTCTATTATGTGAGTCCAAGCCGATATTCCTATTCGGACTAATCTTTTAACTGATCTTTACAAGCATTAAGCTCTCTGGGACCATCACTGTGTGCTTTTACATTGCACCCCTTCCTCCTTTCCTCCTTTGCTGTTCTGATAAAGCTCCATGTTTCACATAGTCCCATAGCACAGAGATAACGACGCCCATAAAACAGCGCTGGGCGAGATCTTGCATCTTTGTGGCCAGGTAGTGCTTAAAAGGTGCTGCTGGCAGGAAGGATGCACTTCTCCACCAAGGCAGGGTGTTTTCAAAGATGCTGCCCATGCCCTCCCACTAGCCATCTCGAGCATATGTAAAATGTCCCTGGGTGAATATGTCCCTGCTGGTGTAAGGCCGAGTGAAGCAGCTCAACGTCGTGATGTAGGAGTGAGCGTTGGGGCTGTTCGTGCCTCTGAGTCCCCAGGGAAGGAGCAGAGAGAGGGGAATAGGCTCTGACATGACGTTGCTTTGAAGCTCCTATCAGCTGCAAATAAGTCTCATACTAAATAAGTTGCTGCTAGGAGCTGTCAATTTTTATTTGTAGCCTTTAACTTGCAACCAAAAATCTGTTTTGGTTCAGTTCTTGCAGAGTTCACAAAAGCAAAATGGCAGTTTAGTTCTGATTCAAGAAAAATAATTGTTTGCATGATTTTCACTTCAGATTTATGCTTCAGTTTGATATTAAGCTATTGAGCTATGTCTGCCACAGTTACAAATGTATCTCCAATTTTACTATATGTTGAGTCCTTTTTGGGCAGCAAGTGATGTTCTTTTAACTCCTCTCTGCCCTTTTTGTTTTTGCTGAGCGTCTTGTGAAGGTGAGAGGATCAAACACATACACTGTATTAACAAAAAGCAAGCATGTCCATAGAGAGACTGGAATGTTGCAGAACATGAGCTCAGTGGTGCAGTTTGAAAGAGTTGTCAGTCGCTGTGAAAAGCGGTTCGGAGGCCTCCTGCCGCGGAGGGGACGGGGCCGCGGGGGCGGACGCGGAGGCTCCTCCGCGGGCGCTTTGCTCGCCCCTGCCAACGAGGAGCCGGCCGGGGCCGCGAGGGGACGGGCAGCTGCTGTTTGCACACACAGGGCACAGCTGTTTGCTGCTCTGCCAGCCTGCCCAGCAAGCGCAGAGCGGGAGGCCCTGTCCAGCACGTTGCATTACGCAGACCTGATCCCCTTTCGCTCCCATCGCGGGGCTCGCTCTCCACTGGTAGCTTGTTTTGTTGCATCGCTATGAATGCTGCTCATACTGTACACAGAGGAAAGTATTCCTAATATTTTTTTTTTCTGTAGCTAATTCTTCACTAGTATTTGTGATTTTGGCTTATGTTACCAAAAAAAAAAAAAAAAAAAAAGTCATGAGTCATCAGCATTAGCCTCAAAGCAGGTTGTCTCAGGTTGTCTTCTATCTTCGTACCTGAGCTAGAATCTAGATGCAGAGCTGGACAGAAACACAAAGGAAATACAGAATCAAAGAAATAGAGATGTAATCAGAATAAGTTTTCTAGACAGAAAGAACACGAAAATAAGGAGTCAATAATCTTGAATTATTCATATAAGTTCAGAAAACAAACGTGTTTGTTTAGCATGGCATGCAGGTGCTCTGTTTATTCTGATAAAGCGGCTGCTTAACATATATAAAATGACATATCCAGAAAGTTTAAGAAGAAAACTCTATAGCCTCACAAATACTTATCTTAAATGTGGGGGGGAAAAAAAAACTTTAGAAGTTCATGTTCTTGCCTCTCTGCCTGCATCAATCTCACTTCAGTAGGAACTTCCTCATTTTCATCAGGAGTTAATAGCCATGCATATTAAAAAATACACACGTGTGTGCACACACACACAGAGATTGAACTTTCATTTTTCCAGTCTGCGTAACGCAGCAATTTCTTTCAGCATGAATGAAACTGTGACCCATTGTTTGACTCGAGCTTAATTTGGAATAAAAATTCTCTGGTGTCTTGAAAGGAATGTAGCTCCTCAGTTGCTGTCTTGACCCAGCTGACAGGTAAAGCAGCTACAGCTTTGTTCCTCCAAGGTTATCCCTTCCACTGGTAACTTTTCTGTTTGGTATGCAGGCTTAAAAAAACCAGCCTTTGAAGATAAGGAATTGTCTTGCTACTGCTAGATCTTAGGTTCCTTTTAAACTCTGGTGGAGGTAAAAGAGTTCTAATCACTAAAGAATTCTTTTAAAGCATGGATATTTTCAGTTGTTAGATCATCTTGTAAAAGCAACACTGGAGAATTTAAAAATATTTTCTGGATGTCTACAAAACTTGTTTGCAGGCCTCAATGTGACAATAAAAAGTATCAAAAAATATTGGACTTGGTCATGCTGTAACATCAGTTACTGTAAAAACTAGGTGCTAATTTCCTTCAGATTACAACCTAATCCATTACTGACAGACCACTGCAAAGTAAGAAAACAAAACATTTTACTATGCATAAGATTTTTATTATAGTAGAATAATTCATCCAGAAATAGAGATGGTAAATATTTGCAAATTTGCATAATATGCATGCCATGATAACTGGCAAAATTGATCTTGCTGAGTATTCATTTCACGGATCAAAATTATCCCCTCTCACAAGCACACTTTCCTTTTCTAATTTTTTCCAGTGTTGTCTGCACTTGCATGCTAAATGTCTACTGCACTAACTGTGCAGCAATGGCAGAAAGTGTGAGTAATAATAAAATAGATTTTGTATATCTCTTTCACTTACCAAAGGATGTTTCAGGTGTGCTCCCAGCTACTCAAGGTTGTTGCATTATGAGGCATCAGCTGGATAAACCAAGATTATGTAATGCAAAAGCTTAGGCATCAACAATTACTTGAAATAAACAATACCATCATTGACAATTGAGTATATCTGAATTTTGCTCAGTTGGAAAATTATTTTGCCCTAATTTGGCTGACAACCCCAGAGACTTTTTTATCAGAGCAGGAGGACTTGCATGTGTACTGCAGCAAGCAGCTTTCCAGTTAAATCTTCCTCGGTGGTGACAGTCTAAAAGATATGGGCAGTTCTAACCAAAAGATCTAATTACTCCATTTCCAAAGATGGAAGAGTGTGGAATACATAATCTGTTTTACTGGTAGAGTGGGAAGTTGATCAGTAACTGCAAAAGTCAAAAAAGGCCATCTATTCCAGACAATATGAATACAAACTCTTGAAGTTTAAGTGAAAGTTTTACAGATATTTTTAAAAATCCAATATGTAGAAATGATGCTTTTTATATTTTAGGGAATTTATAAACAACTTGTTGTCTCTGTTTGATATCCAACTTCAAAGGGGGTGCTAAGGAGAAGCTTTCTTATCTTTCACTGTAGCTCCAACTAATCCATTTAACCGCCCA
>NW_010589533.1:216920-229204 GCF_000705375.1 Tinamus guttatus
TCTCTCAGCTGAGCTGCTGTGGCTGATTGCATAAGGATGATTTACACCTTCACCTCCATGTGGCAGGAAGATGCCTGCTAAGTTGCATGACTGGGATCCTGCTCTAGTTGTTCACTTCTGGCACTTTATGAATACTGCAAGCTGCATTAAGCACTTGTTAAGGTAAGTTAGATGGGGATGCAGACTATACCATTGTGATAGTGCACTTTTATGGCTTCCAAAAATAACCTTGCTGAAGCTTCATGGTCATCCTAACCAGATCTAATGGGCTTCCAATTAGAGGGAGGACTACTCTCTTCCCTTCCTTCTGCTCTATGTGCCTGTTCACATGCCATGCCAGCATGAGCTGGATCAGGAAAGGGTTCAGATTAAAACTAATGTATTTTTTTTCCTTGCACATACCTATCAGCCCTGTGATCCATCTCTGCTTTGCTAGTTGGGCAGTTGAACCAAAGGAATGAATGCGAATGAAGGTGCCAAGAGGCTGGAGTACAAAGAGTGGTTGGGAATACACTGCTGTACATCCACCTGCCTTTTGGTGATTGTCAGCTGCAGGCCAGCACAGCAGGTAAGCCTCAGCTCTCCACTATCTCTGAACTTGTCGGTTTTTCAAAGGCAAAAGAAAGAACACAAAGCTTAGAATTTCATTTCAAAGTATAATTAGGTCAGCAATTCACATCTGTTTTGTTTTTCTGTACTCACCACAGAATAATTATCACTTAAAATAGTTCCTTAATGTGAGCCTGACAACACACAGGGACTAACTGATGTATGGAGTTGTAATCAGCCTTACTGGTTTCATCGGTGTATCTATCCTGTAACGTGAAGTTAGGCAATCAGGAAGGTGAGCTGCAAAGCAGCCTACACGTAAAATAGAGAAAAAGTGTAACTTTCAACATGCAAAAACAGCTACGTGAGTGAGATATACCAGAGGAGGAATGAAGACAGAGGTGTAAATAATGTGTATGTTAAAATAAAGACAAGTTAACTTTGAGGAAAGAAGGAAAAGGAAGACAGAAATGTGGTAATATTATGGAAAAGCAGTCAAGAAAATAAAAGGAGGAAGAAAGTGAACTCGCAGTGAGATCCACAAAAAAAAAGGGAGATGGGCTGAAAAACATGAGTTGCAAGTCTGCCTTTATTTGTAGTATCATATAGTGAAAAGAAAAGCAATCTTTAAAAGCTTTAACTAAAAGCTACATCCATAAATTTACTTTTTATGTGAGATGCAAAAAATCACTTAAGCCCTGTTTTTTTAGTAAATGCTGCTATGTGAAGTCATATTCCTTTGTAATTTTGTTGGCTTCCCTTAATTATTTTGCATTTCTATGATAGTATTTAAAAATTTATCATGTGTGCCTAAAAGCATCTAAAATAGTAACTAGCAAGTCCTTAAATATCCTTAAATTTTACAGTGCAAATAACACTGAGGCTTTGCAGAAAGCAGATAAATTTCATTGACCTATTGCTGAAATCTGAATAAACATATAATTATGGGCTTTAAAATGAGTTTTTATTTATTGTGAGACATTAGGATTTGATGTGATAAGCCAAAAGTTGAATATTAGAAAATCTTTCAGCTCGCAGACAATTATTGCTACTGGGGGGTCACTGTGGGTTAACAATTTGTTCCTAAAATGAATAGGAGTTTTGTCATTGATTTTACAGGGTCAGTAAATTACATTTTGCCTTCTGATTTTTTTTAATAGTTCAGCTGACCAACACATTGCATTCACAGGAACATTAATCTTGTTTGCAATCTAGCTCTGGAACAGTAATACTAAGAAATGGGTAAGATTTGGGACCTGAGGTGGTGGGGGTTTTGTTTTGTTTTGTTTTTTATTTTACCTAGACTGGCCTTCACAAGGGTGACAGCAATCTGGTCAGCAACTGAGGTTTCTGCCTCTAAACCTCTTGCCTAGTATAAACATGTGTCTGGAGTCAGTGAAACGTCAAATTCCTTCAAGTGCAGGAACTAGCAGAAAGCAAATTCCAGATTTCCAGCGTAAGTACTAACACTTCCAAGAAGCAAAAAAGAAATGTATCTAGGTCACCACAAATAATCAACATCAGTGCGATGGCGCTGTAATAACTATCGTATTATTTGCTTTTATATCGATTTTATTTATGCTTATGACACATTTGAATTTATGCACACACAATGTAGCATTATAACTAATGTAATCCAGCATATTGCCGTATGCAATAATATGCTGTATTATACTTTACAGTATTGGGTAAAAATGTCAGTCAGAGGTGATCTGAAGAGACATGGTGAAGATCTAGTCTCCTTTTCTGCAGAACATGAGAAGCCGTCTCCAGCGTTAGTTTACAGCCTGGCAGAGCAGGTACTCGGCGCTACCGCTTGCTCAGAAAGCACCGTTGTGCACTGATCGGCTCATGTCGGGGATTGATTGAGCAGAGCTAGCGTGTTGTACCTGCTCCCTTCCCTGCGAGTTCAGAGAGGAGCCCTCGGGCGAAGCCGCTGAGCGCGCGGCGCTCTGCCTGCCGCTCGCCCTCCCGCTGAGGTAACGCGGCGCGGGGTGCGCGGTGAGCGTGAGCCGGGGGTTTGTGGAGCAGGAGCCGCCTAGAACAAGAGACTTGAGAGGCCTGTGAGCACGGTTAAGAGTTTGCTGAGATAGGAAGTTTCATAGAACAGAGATAAAAAGCTGACTGACTCATAGAGCTAAATGAACAGGATGCCTCAGGCTGGCTTTGGCTGTACGGGATGGATGGGGACTCTCTGCTTTCTCCTTCCGAAGCCAAAAGGTTTCAAGCGTGCACGCATTGGGAATCAGATGGCTTGTATCCAAACCTTGAAAAGTAAACCAGTATTGTATCATTGTTAGCAAAAATAATACAAAATGGTTACTCTCAAAGGTAGGTTTTTTTTTTTTTTTTTTTTTGCTACCTGTGGAAATTTTTGTGTATGCTGGTGTTCTTCTAATGTTCTTTACACAGACTGTTTTTCTTCTTAGCCCTGTCATAAGCTATTTTGTTAGGCTTCTTTATGATTAGCCTGAATTTGTTTTAATCCCTTATTCCTGATAATTAGAGTTTATTTCTGGAGAAAGACAAATTTATCATTTTTGTTTTACAAAATCTATTCTTGCTTTCCAAAATCAATATTTGCTTTATTTCTTTTTCATTTAGAATTTTCAGACATAAATTGCATTTTCTTCTGAATGCTTAAAAGAATGAATAACTTTCAATGTCTGTCCAATAATTTATTTATTCATAAGCTATAAACTGACTTATCTTGAGGTCTTGAGAAAAAGTAATAATGCACAAAATCTCAGAAGCCCTGTATATCTGTGTCATGATCTTGATCTGTGAACAAGTTTGAGGAGGACTATGTGTCAACTTTAGAAATCTTCTAAAGTGCCTTTTACTTGAATTTAAGTTCTTTGGAATTTTAGCAGTAATTAGTAATCATAATAAAATACAGATGCATGACTTGACAGTGAATCTTATTAAAGGAAGTTGCATATTAACCATGTACTATCACTTCATAACAGTTAAATGGAAAATGAAAAGTATTTTAAACAAGCATTTTTCTAACAGTTCATATTATTTTGCAGTTGGTACAGTGGTTGCCCTATTTGGTGTAATGGTACCCATTGCCTAGTTCACTTTAAAAAGAAGTAAAAGAAGTTGCAACAAAAGTCAAATTTTGTCCCAGTTTTGGAGGACAAACATCTCTGTTTGATACCCATGTTGCAGAATTCATCACAGATAGTCTGTTCAGAAGATGAAATAAATAGTTTAACTATGGCCTTTTTTTTATTTTGCTTTATTCCTCAGAGGCGTTACTTTCCCAAGTTTAAAGTTTGCCATTCACTTGCCCTTTGGGATGTTTTTAATATTATTATCTACTCCAGAATAGGAGATTTTACCTTTCTTACAACATTTATTGAAGACCTTTAGAAGCCAATACAGTATCTGCCTGTCTGTGCATGCAAACAGACAGAAGTATCTGGGGGAACATAATCATGGCAAAAGGTCATGTTTGCCTTTTATTTGAGATACTTTTATACTATCAAGTGGTTTATAAGTCACTCAATCAATACCATAAGTCAAGGCAAGTAGTTTGTTTTACCAACATTAATATATCTTGAGCATTCTAAGACATAATATTAATTTCCGTGGGATTTTAATTGAGGTTTCATAAAATCATTTTTATTACATCCAGCAATGATATTTTAAGTTGTATTATACTGCAACAACAACTTGAGACACAAACAATTAAAAAACTCTGCAAAAAACAGAAGGACTTTTCCGCTTGCGCTGCCCTGCACCCAGGGCCAGTAAGCGTGAAACCACAGACCATAACTACCTCCATGTATATGTAAAAATAGGAAGGTGGTGCTGAGGGCTTTCTTTCCTGCCTCTCTTTAGGTGGTAGTGCACTTGTGGCTGAGGAATTGAGGCAGAATTCCATAATACCAGTATTAGAACAATTTTCTTTTGGCTGCAGATCCTGGCTGCAGTGTGGGTTATTGTGAAATATGGCATTGTACGTTGGGTTTACACCCTAAAATCAACTGAGGAACCATAACCATTATTTACACCCTGTTCTTCCATTACGTTTGCCAATTCTTTTATTTCAGAAATAAATTTTTAAAAATCTGTAATGCTATCCCATGAAACATATGTATGCAGATGAAAAATAACTTGGTTAGAACAAGCATAAATGCTCAGCCTGGATGAGCATATTCTTAAATATTCATTTCCTTAAAATTAATATGAGCCCTGAAAAACTAAAATAGCTTATTAATGGACTGAGACTCCTTATACTTTTTATAATGGAAGTCAGGTGTACAGAATCTTTGAAAAACCTCACTAAGTAGCTATCTGCATCCTTAGGCACTTAAATGCCTTTAAAAACGTGTTCCCTATTGTATCATTGTCAATTAATTTCAATTAGAGTTTGAGTATTGGAAAATATTCTAATGTCTTCACAGATATAAGAACAGCAGTTACAAAATCACGGTGTTTCAAAGGCACTTAAGGATACCCAGGAATTTAACTGGGTATCAAATCAGCTTGGAAGAACCTATGCATTAAATATTGCAAAGTTTGCATCTCAATTATCTGATTTAACCTCTGTCCTTGAGAATTTAGAACCAATTTCTTGGCCCGGTACCTTGCCTGCTTAGCTGTTTCAGGTTGCAGGCACAGTGCTGTCCAAACACATCCCAAGTCCTTAACAAGGCTCTCGATTTGACTTGCAGCTAAGATGCTCGAGTCGCTCTGTATACATTTATTTTAAAGCGCAGCCAGGAGCGCGGTGCTGGAGGGCGGCTACGCGAAGCTACAGCGCTCACCGAGGTGAGGTGCCCACCCTGAACATCTATGCGGCTTTTGAGGCTAGCGGAGTCCAGTTCTGCACAAAGACAACTAGAGGATGTCTACAGCTGCTGCTAGTTTTGGAGGGGAGTATGAAGCAGGGACAAAACAGAAGTAGGGACACCGGGGTATTGCCCATGTGTTATTTGTTAGTGCAAATGTGCGCTAATTGCACCAATTATCAGCACTAATTATCAGTAGTGCAGATAGTGCAAGCAAAGCAGAGCACTTCCCCCTTGTAAAGCCTCAGTCCTAGCGGTGCCAGGAGACAACTTGTGATGAATGGGACCTTGGTGGGCAGGAGCAGCCAGCCCCATGGAGGGCACAGGCCCCTCCATGTCCCCGTGGCGCGGGGTGGCATCCCGCCTTGCACAAGGGCTGTGCCACCTCTGGAAGCAGCTCAGCAGCAGCTCTGCTGCAAGCTCACTGAAAATTGCTTCTGATGGCTCCCTGCCCCTCGCTGTGATGCAGCAGCGCGCGCCGCTCGCAAGAGCAAGGCCTCGCTCGTGCAGCCGCTCACCAATTTCCTCCGTGACACAAGGAAACATGAGGGGCGACAGCTCAGAGGGTGCAGCGCACTGAGACAGGGCAGCGACTGCCGCTGGCTTCCTAGAGGCTCCCTCCTGTTTGCTCAGAAGCACGTAGCAAAATTAAAAAGGTCGGGCATGGCACGATGCTGTGTACCCAACTGCTTTGCTCTTGCACGTTATGTGTTACTTGATCTCGGTGCAGGTTTTGGAGCTCAGCACATGTTAATATTTTGGGAATAGCTCCCTTCTTATTCTGAGAACTTGATGTCAGAAATAGGCTGTTCCTGTTCTTTATAGTTATAGAATGTACTATGTCTATATATATAACTTGCTACATCTCCTTCTATTTTGCTCTTTTCCAACTTTTCATCTTTCCTAAAAAACACTCCTCTCCACCACACCTTAAACGCTTCACACTTGTAAACAGAAGGATTGAGAGCTGTCAGATGGAAATGTCATGTCTGCTGTCAATGGTTCATGAATAATTGACACTGAGATTACCTAGGGAAGGCTGCAAATATCCTGGCTCATTAACATAGGAACTAAGTCTGGGTTTGTTTTGTGATTGTAGGATTGTCATTTAATCCCTTGATGTAGGAGGTAGAAACTTAATGGCAGGAGGTTGCTTTAAAAAGAATAAATATGAATGAATAAACAAAGTATGATTATCAGAATTTCAAGTACTTTTTAATTTAAGATTATGAATACTTTTTTTAATAATACTGTTTTAGAGGGAATATCCCTCGGATAATTTTGCTTGTTAGACTGAGGGTTGAAGGACAGCTCCTCTTTGGAAACATATGCACACAAAACAGGTATCTATGACAAATTAGAATATCTTCCCATCCGTATTCATTTTTTTCATATTTCATGAGCAGATGCAGGCATCTGTTCTTAAAACAGAAATAGTTGGTGATCTATCACAATTAAGAAAAAACTTTGAGGAAGCCAAGCCTCCTAGCTGACAACTGATAAACAACAGCACCAACCAAAAGAGAAAAATATATATATATAATATATGTTTTTGTAGTTCACTACAACTTCTTCAAAAGCAATCAAACTGCTAACTTAAATTTAAATTTAAGACTAAAGTCTGGCAAATCAATGTGATTCAAACTGTTGGCTATTTTAAATGCTTTCCTTCCATCTGTATGATATGACAGACTCAAAATCCTTTAGCTGCTGTGCAGTTGCAGAGTAGCCTTGAGGTTTAGGTTACAGACCGAGTTAAAAGTTCTTTTTTTGAAAAAGCTTCTTTGAATTTTAAGTAAAACCTATGAAGCTATTTCCCACAAGTAATTACCATTTTGGATGCCCCTAACTGCTAGTCTCATTGCCTTTAGAAACGTACCATGATTTGGAGGCCATCATATCAATCTATATAGTTGAACTATAACTTCTTTGGTATAATGAGCTCTCTTTGACAGCAGCACACAGTCAAAGTCATTGTTCGTAAAGGATAACCAAGATATTGCCTCTCAAGTGTAATACACTTCATTAAAATGCAAGTCATTTCTTTAGACATACATTCACTGAACTCCAGCCCCTCATAAATCTTGTAACATTTCATTTCTTGTTCACAGTTCTGAAATCTTTAAATTGGGGCTAGTGGTAACTTTGCTCATAACCTCAAAACACATATAAATATGATTTTTCCACTTCAATTTTTCTTTTTTCTTTTTAAATACAAATGGATATGACAAAATTCTGAAGAGGTTTGTATGTTTGGCCTCAGACTTGCTCTTCTGGCACTATTAGAAGACTATTGCATCAATAGTTAAGACTTCCTGACATTCTGCTCTATTTTTTGACTGTTTAATTTTCATATCCTTGGTCAGAGTGATAGGATCTCTTTTTGTAGTATTTTGAATACTATCCTTCTCTTTTGTTAGGTCTTTAACCAAAGAGTGGTCTTTCATAGTCTTCATTCTCTGTTAGTGGTTCAAATATAAGATTATAAGATTATCCATCCCAATGCAAGCATAGAAAATAAAAAATATAAAAAAAATAATCTGTGCAGGTTAAAGAGGAAAAAAAGACATTAGTAAAAAACAGAGTACCTGAAGTTTATGCTCAACCTTATGAGCATGGAATTGGTTGGAAACTCATCTCATAATTATAATTGCCAAAGAAATACCAAAGACAACAATGTGTTTCATTCCTCTAACAATACTTATTAGTCTTCCCTTCCAGTAATTTTTTACTCAACTCCTAAACCATATTCAAGTATTACATGTTTTTTGCTTTTTGTTCTATGTAAAGTTGCTCTAGTACCATATCCTATGTTCACTGCTTCTATGAAATGCAGTACGGTCCTGGCAATAGATGGCTGATGCTCAGACTTAAGGCTTAGAGTGAGTTCAGTATCAAGTAATATAATATGTATTCCTATGATGCTCTTAAATGTATTTAGTACCCTCTGTTCTCAATGGTCATTGCAAACCTATTAAAAAAATCTTACTCAATATTTAAATTTTCACCCACTGCCACACAATTCTGCCTGGTTATGTGTAGAAATTGTCCACAGATAATCACTTAAGATAGCTGAGTAGGTTTTTATTTTCTTTCTTTTTCTCTTTTTTTCTTTTTTTTTCTGTAACCTACAGTATGACTTGAGT
Source organism: Tinamus guttatus (assembly GCF_000705375.1). The sequence goes on from NW_010589533.1 coordinate 225,418, forward strand.
TTATCTATAAGGGAAACTAACAGTATGCATGCAAAGCCACTTGTATGCATGATCTGGATAAGCTTTCAGCATTCTGCTTGTAATCCGGCAGAACAAGAAAAGCCTACGCAGACATTTTCCAGGTATATCTAAATTTACCTTATACTGGGATTGATTCTTGCATATGTACAAAAATTAATGCCTGAAGATGAGAAAGCAGGGGTTTAAGCGTGCATGCATATATATGTATGTAATCTATATAGTAAGTATATACATATATATACACAGAATAAGTATACACACAGAAATATATGTAAAGAAAATATTGTTTCTGTGTATGTTTCAGTACAGTTGTCGTTTCATCCAACCTGAGGGTATGTTTGCAGTATTTGGAATTTAAATGACTGTTCAGATTCAGGACAAGATGAAATGTCTAACTGAAGATTAAAGTAAAGCACAAGTCTTGCATATAGATATATCACTTATTCATGAATGCTTACATATGTAATTATGTAAGTCATTGGAGTGATTATGTATCACTGTAGTAGCCCTAAGTAAGTAGCTTTTAGTTTTTATTTCCTAAAAGCTAGATACTGAATACCACTCTTTAAAGCCATAATTTCACATACAATCTGGACGTCCTCTCTAACTAGGAAAACTCTTTTTGTGAGGTAATGTTTCTTATTTTAAATGGCACCTTTTTTTTTTTAACACAGAGACCAGAAATTATAGAAATACCAGTCACTGGCTATTAACCAATGTAAGAGATATTAATAGGAAAAAAAAGGAAGAAAAAATAGAATGCAAATTTTTCATCCTTAGGATATAGCCAAACTGATAGCGTAGTAAAGACTAATAAGTACATAAGAGATTCAAGGTAACCAGCAATTAATTCTAACAGCAAACTGAGCATATTAAAGGGTTTCGGTCAAATCCTAAGAGTCTTACAAAAATTTAACTTAAGCTTTGCCTTCCACAGAGAGATTGCCAGGGTCTAGACCATCATCATATGGGGGAATTTAAAATCCCCTTGCAGTATGTTTTTATTACTTATGAAGTACACACTAGACACCTATGGAAAGAGGGGAGAAAAACTTCATTATTTGTTCTTTCACAAAAAGTATGTCTATTTTTCTGTTACCAAATTTCTTTCAGTTGCTTTAGTGCTCCTTTTTTTTTTTTTTAGGCGATCTGTTAGGTGTTGGTAAACTCAGCGTGTCAAACTTGACTTTAAATTTGTCATACTAGCACATTTTCAGCTGTGTTCCTGTCACTGTTTAATTTTATCTTTCAATCAGAAACATGGTTACTTTTCAGCTGCATAATTTTACAGGCTGAGTAAAGGGCCTAATCCTACACAATACTGAAGATAGTACTTGAAGACAAATTAATTTGAGTCCACAACACTAATTCTGACTTGGTGAGTAAAACCTGAGCTCCTCCACTTGGTCTATTTCTGAACAGTGCATTGAAAAGAGAAGAACTAGGGAGACCTTCACTGACTGTGTGATGGCTGGAAATGATTAAAGTCCTTTAACTGGAAAGAATACAACAATATCTCCCATCTTAACTTCCTTAAGGCTTCACTATCATCCAATGGATGATTCTTTCATTTTCCAAAACCAAAGTAAGTGTTTCTTGTGAATCAACAAATGCTGTTGCTTCTCTGTTGCTACTTTCAGATGCAATAAACATTTAAATGAGAAGGTAATACTGAAATCTCTTTATTAAATAATTGAGATGTTCATTTATCAAAATTTGGAGAACTTACAAAATTTGTCAGTGGGGAGAGGGAGTTCTCAGTTATTGCAGTTATTTCTGACACATCAAATTAATAGCAAATATTGGTGTGGTTGCCAAAGAAGCATCAAATGTTAAGTGAGAGAACATTAAACCCAAACTGTCCTCCTTGCTAGACCCATCAGCCCAGACGTAGAGACGTCCAGAATTGCCTCACGTCAACCCTGTCCAGAGGCAAGTCCAGAATAATGTGGACTGGGCTGCAGTCCTGCCTGCTGCTCCGAGCGCCTGCGAGCGGCCAGCGCGGTGCTGAGCCCAAACAGCCCCCAAGTACCCGGCGGGAAGCTGATGAGACCCGGGAGTCAAAGGGCACAACTTACCTTTCCTTCTCCTCTAGTTTGGAAGGCTTGAGTCCTTTTCTTCCTGTCATCAGTATAAACTGTGCTAACTGGCTCCTTTTTCAGTGAGAAGCGTAAAATATTAAATAATCAGATTTGCTTGGAATTGTTTTCTTGATCATTTTTCTAAGTAGTGGAATTACGTTTTCTTTCACTTTCTTCTAATAACAATATGCTTCTAAAATTATTTGCTGTTAATCTTCCCTCTTTGCTGTTGAGTTGACCTGATTGGAAAACATAATGATCAAGAATGTGTTTATAATCCAAGTTATTCTTTTATTTATATTAAATTATTTTTCTAGGTTTTGTTAGAAAAAATAGTAATTCAGCACTTCAACGCCTATTTAATTTGTTATGTTGATAGCAGAGATGGGTTTGTTGAAGCATCACAAAGTCATTTTATGTTATTTCGTTGTTGTTTTATTATTAAATGATTTCTTGTTCTTTGGGGTTTTCCTAAAAAAAAAAAAAAAAGATTCATATATTTAATACTCGGAAGAATAGCTTTATAGAAATAACTAGTAGCTATTTCTATAGTAGCTAGATAGTAGCTAGCTCTATAGTAGCTCTATAGTAGCTAGCTCTAGCTAAATAGTAGCTAGAGCTATGAAATGGAATTTTCTGTGAAGGATGAAAACAGATTTCCAACCCACAGCTTAAGCATGAAGAAAATAAGAAAAATTAACTTTAAGGAAAAGAGGGACCTGACATTGTCATCTTTTCCCAAGCTATAGTAAGACTAAGTCAAACTAAAATGCCAAAACAAAAACAAACAAACAAAAAAAAACTTGTTATATGTATGTGTAAACAGGAATATGTTAGAAATACCTAGTGAATGATATAAAGTTTAGCAACATTTAGTTAAGGTAACTTTTAGCTTTTGGGTTGGAAAAGGAACATTTGTCTGAATATATATATTTTTTTATTTCTCTCTCTATTGCTACGTAAGGGACCTTCCATTTTTTGAAACCAGCAAGCAAGCCATTTGAGATCAGACTGAGATGCATTTGAAGATAGTGCTTTTAACCATGTAGCTATAGCATCGAAGATGGAGAGCTTCATTAGTGTTATTACCTAAGGGAGCAGGATTAAGACAAAGTGGGGAAGTGGGCAGAACCAGCAATGGTGGGAAATGTAAGTAGTATTATCTGTCCTTGAAATGCAAACAGATCAGAAGCAGCTAGAGAAAGGAACATCAAAAGGTCCATCAAACTCACTTCCATATTGGCCTCTAGCCTCGCGATCCTTTATCTTTTTATGCATCCAAAATATAAATCAGGAGGGAGGAAGGAGTAATCTATAAGCATCAGTTCAGCGCAAAGATATTTTTTTAAGTGTGTATGTCAACATCACAATTTCTTTACTTCAGAGGATTGGGAAAATGAATAGTAAATCAGTTATTTGAGTGTATATAATGATTTTTCCATCAGAATTTTTTCAAGGTTTTTTTTTTTTTTTTTGGGAGGGTAGGTGAGCAAGTCAGTATGTAATACTAAGCAGATATTTTAAATTTTCAGTACAGGACTGGCACTTCTAAGTATGTTGTTTCTGAAAACCTGATGTTGTGATAGTAAGCCAATTTTACATCTAAAATCAAAAAGATAAACAAATCGTGTATTGAAATGCATGTGGAACAGACTGATAGTACAAATAACTGATCCCATGTTTTC
>NW_010589533.1:229235-242240 GCF_000705375.1 Tinamus guttatus
TGCTGAATCTGGAGCATGTTTAACTTCATACAGTTGGGTGCTACTTACATCAATGAGAATTCAATATAGTATTAAGCTAGCGCATGCTTAAGGAAATAAAGCTGATATTATTCTTAATTATTTGCGCATTACTTTATATCATTTTATTTTCCCTACTTGATATTCCCATCAGGAATTTAACCACACTGAAGGCCTGCTGCCCACTTACCAGAACATTTGCCCATAGGAGACTGGGCCGTGGTCACTCAGCTGCGCAGGCACCTCAGAGTGTTCCCCTCATTCCAGCGTCCCTGGAGATGCCTCATGTCATTAGTGCTGCAAGCTCCTGCATCACCAGAGCTACTGCCATTGAGAAGGTTGGGTTAAAAAAGGAAAGGCATGAAGAGCGGAACAATTCTTGTAGCTTTAAGACAGCAAGACTGCTGCAGATTTCCAGTTCAGAGAGCCCTACAGGATTAATTAATGTCAAGAGAGTCCCTTCAAACCATCATTAAAAATGAAGAAATGTCTGACCTGTTCGTCATTGGTAAGTGTAGTCTGCTTTCACACGTATATCTATATGTATTCACCACCAACTTGGTTTTCTTGTTGCTTGTGCAGAAGCTTGGTATGTGATAAATCAGTGGTGTTTCAGGAACACTGCTGCTGCAGGGACATGAAACAAGAAAGACAATTAGGTGGCACAGTTGTAGCATGACATATTAAATTCCTTTTTAACTTATAGCTTTCAATTTTACACTTGAAAAAAATGCAAATGTATATTCCTGTATCAAAAGATGCAATGAGTAGTCAGATGATGACTACCAATTATATTCCAGACGTGAGATTTCTTGGAGCAGCAAATGTTTCTTTTATAGCCTATAAAATTTTACAGGATTTAGTTTGGAACGACTTGGAGACTTGGAGTTGTCTAATTTAATTCTGCCTCTCCCCTCCCCTCCCCACAAAAAAACACATTCTTTTAGTCAACCACAGAATACCTGTGTTCTTTTAATAACTTTGAAGCTTTTAAATGTTTATACCGAAACTTATCAAAAAGCAATACAGAAAACAATATATTGCTTTCCCAAGTTAGAAAATGTAACCTTACAGTGAAAGGGTTAGAATCCATTTTCCTCTATAATGTCACAAATAAAAGAAAAAATGACATTTTAGGCTACTCTGCGACATTCATGAATTAATGTAGCAGAAAGCATTCTGTTGATTACAGAGGTTTTCTCTAGGCGTCAAGTGCGCTATACACAACTGCTATGCCTATATAATAGTGAATATATCTGCTTTTTGTAGAACATAAAACACACAATAACTTCTCCTACAGCTAAGACAATGTCTTTATGACGAGCTAACGTGTGTTTTGTCTGGTAGCATGGGATTCAAAGAAGTGTTGCCGTGTCTCAGATTACCAGGGCTAGGCCAGAAACTTCTTTTTACAGCCTTTACACAGATAACAGCAGTAGTTAGTATGTTCATGCAATCTATTTTAAACTATGCTTATCATATTCTGAGGGGAGATTCACAATGTTACAAGTCTGCAATAAAAGCTTGCAGCAATTATTCTCTTTTTTATTTAGTGAAATACTACTGATTCTTTATCTGCCTTAAGCAAAGGCATCACCTCGATCAAAAAACATCAATTCCATCAAAACAGATTTAATTGTTATCTGGAGGTTTAAAACCTGCACCCAGCAATTTCAGAAAGATGTTTATGCTTGTGATCTGACATCCGCATCTGAAATCAGAGCTGGATTGTACATCTCTAACCTCAAATGTCATAACCGGTTATGGCCAAAAAGATACTGCCATCAAAAATGATTATATTTTGGCCTGTTTTAAAGCAATTTGGGACAGACTAAAAAGCACGACTATTAATTCTTATCCATATATATTTCCAATTATTAACTAAATTGCTCACAGTTAAAATGAAGCTGCTCTCTTACATTCATCTCGATCTAAGTAGGAGCAAATACATTTAAAAAGTTACTAGCCATCAGACTAAAAAAAGTAGCACTTTCAAGAACATATTTAATTAAAGATAATTTTGTAATATCCAAGAGCAGATAATTGGTTTCTTTAATAGGTTATTCAAAAGCATTTAATTTTTTTCATGAACATTTTTTTTTGCTTCATTTTGTTACAAAGTTCTATGCATTTACTGTCCAAGTCTTCTTTCTGTTTGGTGAGTTAAGGCACACAGATTACGTCTGTTTCCTTAAAGACAAACCCAGGCCTTGGAGAGTCCCTTGCTAATGCCTTCACAGTGTCGTATTAGCAGAGGAGGCCGAGCACGGGGAAGATGCAGTGCGATGCGACCAAAGCATCTGCTATAAGGATGACACCTGGGCCCTGCAAAGACCCAAGGTAATGGCTGAAGAACCTTCTCATTATCCAAGTCTGCTTTCTGCGTGGAAAGGATTGTAGAATCGCTCCCCAGCGAGTGCAGGAAGAGCCCCTTCCTCTCCTCCCTTACCTAGCCAGAGCCACAGTAGCCGTTAGACACAGAAGTGTCACAATTAACATGCTGATACAGCCCCTTTTACATTAAGACCCTTAAGCCTACTACAAACTACTGCATGCAAATTTGTCTGTAAACACCAAACCCACTAAAACTTTGTAGTGCAAACAGTGACAGAGAAAGTAAAAATAGTCTCAAAGAAAATTCATGTAAGAGCAGAAACATTTTTCAAAAATATTTTTTATAGTGTTAGTTTTCAGTATTGCCAGTTTTAATTACCAGCCACAAAGTCAAATGCAGCAAAAGGAATATATGAAACAAAGCAGATTATCATTTCACACCAATCCATAGAACAATCTTAGTTATTAAATAACTAATTAACAAAATGAACTACTCCCCCAAATCACTGAATTTCTTAACACTGAGTTAGATTACCAGAGCTATTCTACATTATGTCTTATTTTTTTTTAAGAATTACTGTTAATCTGAGGTTTTCCCCCCCTTATTTTTCAGGTTCCAGATATTGCATTCTTGAGCGAAGGAAGAGCTACATGATATGGAAACTCACCAACTTCTGATTAACAATAAAAATGTTAAGAGTATTGGACTGTAATACAATGATAAGATTAAACTGTGATACAAGTTTGATTATGAAAGACCTGTTCTGAAAAATGTAATCCTGATATAAAATGTTATATATTATGGCTGAGGAGGAATAATAAACCAATTTACGCATATACTAAATGTTAAATATTCAATTATATTTTAAAAGTCATTCTTATCAGTGAAACACACTTGCTCTACCAAAATAAAAGTTGCATAATTGGAAATGAAAAGGTTATGGTTGTGTCCTTCAACTTTTTCCAAGGTGCCCATTGATTTTTATCTGGAATAACACTTGATATTATTTCAGGAAAAAAAATCTGATTTTTGTTTGTTTGTTTTGGTGTTTTTTTTCCACTTATTTACTGGGAATGGAGCCATACTGTACTTCTGTAAACTTCTCCAGCACATTTAATATTTTAGGAGGAATATTCAAGCTGGATATGGATCTATATGCCCATTTTGTTATTCTTCTTGCACACAAAGAAAATGCAGAATGTTTTCCATATTTACACTCATTCAATACTTTTCAGTTTGATTTTTCTGTCAGTTTTAAATATGTGAATTTAATGCCTTGGGTCAAAAAAAGCTTTCAGGTAAGATGGTGAGTTTACTTAGGATTTTATAGAGATATTGCTACCTCCTAATTCAGTTTCCAATACAAACACAATATATTAGCTTCTGCAGAATGATCAAATACAGTGGCTGTTTGAGTTAGATAAAATCAAAACATTAAATTTGCTGAACAGTACAAATATTTGACTGACAATTCATTTCCTCATCCCTGATTAACAACAGGTTTTGTAAAGGCCTTCCCAAGCTCAGAACAAACTCTATGACTTAATCCCAGTAATCCTCCAAAGCTGAAAAACCGAAATCATATCAAGGTAGTTTTGCAGCATGTCCTGTTGGTCACATGGGTCAGCAAATTCAAGCCCTAGAAAACAAAGTGGTAAATAGAGGCTGAAGGCTGAAACAAGAATGGCATTTTGGGGGTCCAAAAGCCCAACCAGGTAACACTATAGTGGGATTAGCATCACTCCATTTTCTTACCCGGTTGAGAATGTCTAGAATTCTGCAAAATGCTCATTGAAGGCCAGGTAACGTTTAGAAGCCTGATAGTTTTTTGAAAAAGAAAAAAAAAGAAAAAAAAAAGTGAGATGAGGCAAGACGTAAATAGTCCTAAATTCCCAATAAATGTTGTGTCCCACCTAGCAAGTTCTGCTGGGCAGCTGCCTATTACCTTGTGTGACTGCCCCAGTGAGAGAAGCTGAGCAGTGGCTGTCGTCTCTCTCTGCTTTGGACCGTGAGAACATGGCACTTGTCAAGGACAAACTTGTCCAAGTTACTGCTACCATTAAAAATACGGCATTTTCTTCACCCTGTCCTAGGCATTTTATGAGATACCATAATAAAATCCTAAAGCTTAATGGAATATGTTAGGGAAAGGGGCATACCATGGAGAGAGTGTGGGGTAGATGGGAAGTCAAGGAATGGCTTTGCATGAAGGAGGTGCAATGAAACCATCTCAGCTGAGAGATGTTCTGGATTTTCTACTGTACTTCTACAGTATTTAGCCAAATGAACAGGAAGAAATGCACGGTTACTGGGCTGTTGTAATTTTATGGTTGGCTACTTCATTAATTTTCATTATTTCTGAAAGTATTTGTTTCTATTCTAATTCTGCTTCTACTCTATTTTATTCCAAGTGCCACATATGTCACACTGTGAATATTACTGTAATAACCTGAATCTTTTTAAGGTATTGTATTGGAGTTTTTTCATTAGATAGTGTGCATACCTTCATGTTTAAAATGAAAATACTCAAAAAAATCCATTTCACATGGGAAAAGATGATATTACATGCCAGTATGCTATTGATTCTTCAAAGATGTTTAAACAGCATCCAGCATTTCCTTTTATTATTAATGGTTTTCCATCAGACAAGAAAAATTAATTAATGATTTAAAGTGAAAGAAAAACCTTTAACTTCTCAGATGTAAATAACAGATTCAGTGAGCAGCCCCGGTTTTCATGCTTATATCCAGAGTCAATAGAAACTAGGTAGCCCTGGAAAACTAACATATACTAACACTGTTCCATTTTCTAGTATTCAGTATATGACTCAGTCAATGAAAAAGGGTGTCAATACTACAAGCTCTATATGCTTCATAGGAATTTATGAATTTCTCTCCCATTGACCATGGACACTTGCAATTCAGATTTATCTTCCACTTGTCAGTGGTAAAAATTAATCATGTATGTATGCATGTTTATGCTCGTACATGGGAGACAGAATATTTATTGCACTGTTATTTCAAAGTTGTTCTTGACATGTTACTGACTGTAATATATGATTGTAGTCTTCTAGTACAATACAAAACAGTTTCTATGCAGTACCCTGCTAGTTCCAGTTCTTCTAATTGTAAAGAAAGCAGCAAAGGGAAAATGAGTTTTAGTGTTATTTTGGAGGAGGCAGAATAGGACGTGTATGGCAATACTTGTTCATGCTCATCAGCCTTGATTGTACCATCTACTGCAAAATACTCCATTTGTGCAGATAAAGGAATGCAGATGACTACTAATTGCTTTAAAAATAAGACCGCTAAGGGTTCAACATGCTTTGATTTTGAAGGAAAACAGCTTTCATAAACATCTAGCTGCATTACACAGTGATCAGCTAAACATACACAAGCACAGCATCTTTACAGGTTATTCTGAATAGCTTGCGAAAACCTAAACCAATTTCAAATGTCAACATAAATGCTAAGAGTAGCTTTAGGTTATTAAAAACAGAGAGTCTGGGCTGACTCCATTTCATTTCATCAAACTTCACTCAATGCCACCAAAAATATAAATTTAGCTTTCAACATGTAAAAGGCATCTTTATATTATTGATTAAATGCCAGCTGGATTGTGTATTGCTTTTTGAAGAGTTCTTTCCTTCAAAAATTTTTGTAATCTAGTCTACTTATTTTCAACAGGAAATTAGCTCGTGTTATTATCAAAACCAGTCAGTTGCACATCATCTTTTCAGCCAAATTGTTTTAATATACATTTGCTGTACTGTAATTAAACATCATCTTTTCTCCTTGCTGAACCTTGATACTTCTGCTGCACCCACTGCCATTGTGCTAATGTGCTTTTTAGAGGCATCTCACCGTTCTGCTCCAGATCCTCGAAGAAGAGCTTTGCGGAATACCGAAGAATTGATATATGTGAATGCTGATTGGGTTATTTCCACTATGTGTATATGCTGGAAATAAGACTCAATCATCTGGCCAGTGCATTTTAAATTTGGCAATCTTTCTGCTCAATTGAGATCAGCAGATTGTTGAACATTCATGGGTCAGGATTTTTTATTAGGAGACTCTGGTCTTATGTTCTTGCTTAAAACAATTCATCATTGCCCTTTCCATCTGAAGAATTTTTACGTTTTGAAAGTTAATTTACTGTGTAAAGTTTGATTTGATAGGCCCTGAACCTTCTGCTCAGAAGTTAGTTAACATTATATTTTTCCTACTCTTTCTTCTTAAGCTTCAAAATCATGGTTGATTTCCCTGTAATGAATTATTAATAAAGTAAACTGTTCTGCTGGGTGAATTAGAAAGGAAACATAATAGCAAAATAGCCTTTTCCCTTTACAGTTCGTGCATAATTCTAGAACAAGAATGGGAATGTGTGCACCAATGTTCAAATCTTTCACAGTCCAGCAGTGGCTCTCTGGAGACATCCAGCCAAATTTAGCCCCAGGACAAAGTGGCTCCCATTACAGTCAAGGCAGCAGAAGTTGCACACATTGCAGCCATAGTAACGTTCTTGTATCATCATGTGCATGTTAACCAAAAATGTTCAGGTTTAGGTACGGATAAAGAGTCAAACAGTGAATTGGAAGGGCTTACTTAAAAGAGATTGCAGAAGGAAACACCTGAACTATGGGGAAATACCCCATTAGTCTTTCCCTGAATCTTTTCATCTCTTTATATAATCCTGCCTTTTACATTTATTTAGGTGATTACCACAATGTCAGAAAGCAAAACAATGAATTAAAACCTAAGTTGCATACAAGACCTTGAAAGAAATACCTGCGCTGCATCTGGTGAGTCAAAATGTGGCTTACGTAGAAAATTATTTTGCATTCGCTGCTGACAGCATAAAATATTGTAGATCTGCTTCTGCGTGTTCCCCAGCAGGCCTGTTGAAATATCTGTATTTCCTAAAAATAATTTAAAGATAATTTCCAGTGTTCCTAACTCCTAAAAGAATAGTGTATTTTCTTATTTTTAGCATACAAAGACTTCCTTAAATTGAGTAGTTATTTTGCATCAGCAGATGGAAGATGTGTGTTTCTTGATACATATTTTATTAATATTGGACTCACCTTTACCTGCAGAAACTTAAGTTTTTTTATGGAAGTAAATATGCAACATACATAGAGTTGCTTAACTGCCATATTACCAGCATGCTCCCACAGCCATTCATGTTACTTGTAGCTAATTTACATTTCCCAAATTTAGCAAATTGCCTCTATGTTTTCAAAATTCGCCAAGCAATTTCTTCACCCTGTTCTCTGGATAATAAATGAGAATTTCTCAGGGGAACAGAAAAAAAAAATCTTGATTCTAGGCTAATAGTATCTAGCATAATTTAAACATCCTGAGGATATAATTGCATAAATTAATTATTTAGAGGTGGATTTATAGCATTTTGGCCATTCTGCTAAAAGCCCACTGAGCTGTTTTTTCTCTGAGGTAGCTAGGAGGTATTTGATTTTACATTCAGTAGGATCCGTATGTATTAATGCCTTCAACCCAACCTACGCAGAGGAAGGCTGCCCATAATGGCTAGAGACACCCCTGCTTTGGGTTGAAGGGCTTTTGTGAGAAAGTCTCTGACTGCTTCTCTCAGTTGCAAGTCCTTCTATAGAGGATCCACAGGGGAAGACGTATTTCTCCCTTGGGTCTAACTCTCTCTTCTGTCATTCTTAGCATTTTTATGAGTTCTGGGTTCAAACATACAATATCATATTTACTTGGTGAACTCCGCTCACAAATACCGAGGAACATTCTTCCCTTTAACTGCAGTTTACTTTTTTTCATTTACTGGTAATAACTTTCTTTCAAAAGTCATTAGAAGTCATCTCTCTAATTCTTAAGGTGCAGGCATGACAAAATATAATTTTGTATTTCTTTAGATGTAATATCTTCCATAACTAAAACTGTTTTGACATATTTCTGTTTATACAGTATGCATCTTGCAATGAGAATGTCTTATGATTGACAAATACTGTTTTTAGATTTTTTTTTCCTAGAAAAGCAAAGATTTATATTAGGACAAAATTTGTTATTTTAGAAGTCAGAGAAAGTAGAAAGGAATGCATGCAAAGAAATAAAAAATATAATCCTGGAGAAAAATCTACAAACCTTTTTACCCATTTTCTTGCAATCAAAGCGGCATTACCACTTGTGTTCTCAGAACCTGCATTTTCTTGGCTATATGCCTGATTTGAAAAATGGAATTCTAAAGTATCCCATAACAAATAATGCAGTCCTACTTGTGATAATGTTGATATCTTCTTTCTGATGTTAGACGAGAACACTGTTCCTTTCATAATGGGGAGAAGAAACAGCTCATGAGAAAAAACAATCCCTTTCCAAAGCCTGCTTTTCACCAAAAAATCACATGATCAAAAAAAAATTCAAAATCTAAGATTTTAGACCCTTCTTTTACCTTTTGTCTCTGAGTTCTGAGCCTTGCAGGGATTTCCATGATATCTTTCTTATTCCAGACAGACATGAGATTTTCCTCTATATGAATTCTGAAATGAGAGTGTGCTCTTTTAGCTCCAATTTATTTGCAGCCATAGAGATATGTGCAATAACATTACATACAAGGTAAGAACTGTGAATGTTACAGTGCATGTAAAGAACATTTTCAAGAAAAAAATTCAGCAATCTGAGAGTGCCTTTCTCACCGAGTATGATCCCTATTACTCCTTTTTTTTCCCACCTTTTTCTTTTTTTCCACATTAGAAATATCTAACCTGTGCTAAATAGAATTCTTCTAATTGTTATTATTATTGCAAAAAACATAGCTGTAGTGATAAATATCAACAAGGAGAGCGTATCTGGAAAAAATAATAAGAGCAGAGATGTGAAAAAGCTCATCCTTTGTCACTGCAGTTTGGTTACTGGGATGAACAGGAGAGCTAAATGATATACCATGAATGGGAGAATTATAATGATATACCAAAAATTTATTAGAAAATGAAAGGCAAATTATTTCAATGATATTTGTGGATGTCTATCTCTTTAAATTCATTATATGGAAGAAGTTATCATTACTGTTGGGATATAAACTTCTGGATTTTTTTTTACTTAGTAAAAGTTAGTGTAATAGATTGTATTTATATAATTAAATGTGTGTATACATTTTGTAAAAATCATGGTTTTATTATAGTCCACAAACACACACAAAACCAAAAGGACTACAAGCATAAACATCTAAGTCTGAAATAAGGGTGATAAATCCCAGTTTTGAGACCATATAGTGTGGCTTATCTTAAAGAGTACTGTACCAGCCTGAGTTTGAACGCAGCAGCTCAGCATCTGTCAGTAGGAGGAACATTGTTTTATCAGCCGAATGTAGGTCTTGACTTTCTTGGTGCTCAGTCTCTCACTGCAACACCCACCAGTGTCATCGGTTTACCCAGAATATAATTAAATATAATTGGAAAGGACAAATAGGGAAAAGGGGGTTTTCACAGCATTCACATACACAGGACTAGTAGGGTGAGCTATTAGAAGCTGCCACCGTGCTGGCTTTAAAGCAGTGAGCTGTTTGGAGGTCAGACAAGGCTGCGTTTTTATTTTTCTGCATTGCTGTATGAACTGTCACTGCGAAACGTCCCCAGGGTGTAAGCGACGCGCTTCCCCGCGCATCCCGAGACCACCACTGTGACACCTCCGGCTGCCCGCGTGGGCCAATTCCACCGCTTGGCAGGAATCCGTAGTCTCTCGGTGCCTCTGCTGCGTGTGGCCACAGTGGCTGAATTGGCTTCTGCCCCTAAATGCTGCTAAATGCAGCAGGGATCGTGAAGCAAGCTCTCAACCACTGCTCTTCATAGATCAATATACAAACACAGACTAAAATCAATGATGACTTGCATTAATATCCTAGATGGTGAATCGCAGCACCTCAGGACCAGACCCACTGCTCTTCAGCCGGTTTGGGGACTTGCAGCCGCCACTCAATGGCTGTGATGGACAGCTGGAGGTGATAACCTCTCAAATTGGCCTAACTTGAATCTGTAAAGCTTGTGAAACAGAACCCATTAAAATCTTTTCTCCTAATGCAAAAGCAGAGTCTAGCCTTTCCCTTCTACCTATTCTACCTTTCTGTTCTCCAAAATGAGAGTATCTTTATTCATACCTTGTGCCTGCAATCTCGTTCTTTGATCATCTCTGGTCTCTTCTTATTTTCCTCTGTTAAAAGCAGAATTAACAGGTGATAGTTTCTCCTTATCAATCGTTCCAGCCTTGTCATTTTGTTTAGGTAACCATTGCACTAGCACCCTTTGCTTTCTGTACTAAATTGAATCTTCTCCTTTTGGCTTTACAAAACCTAACAACATATGGGAAAAAATACAGTGAAAAGTTCTCAGTTTAACAATAATATTGTTTGGCTTCATGATGATTAGAATTCATTTTTGTTCCAGATGTGTGCATAGCATCTACTTGATAAAGCAGATAGAAGAGAGAGAAGATCCATTTTTCATTGAGTGCCTGTTCAATTCTTCTTCCATCCTTAGACAATTATTGCAACCTGCCATTTTATACATAGAATATTTAGTGGTTTATTACACGGTGACATGTAAGTGGCTAACAAATCTGTTGTAGAGATGTATGTTCTGTTGAATCAGGACATTATAGGTTCATCAGCTCCATTGCTCACTGAAAACCATGAGGGTTTCCTTCCTTTCACACACACCCCTCCATCCACGTACAGGCCTGGAGACACAAACTGTACTGCAGGAGGCAGAGCTGAGCATGTGTGTGATTGCGACATAGCAGAGAAATTTCGGGTGTGTGTCTGGTTTATCTTGTTCGTGCACTTACGGTTAAACCAGCTTGGGACTACAAAAGAATTTTCTCCCAGCCAGAACTGCAGGAATTTTAAAATATTTTTGCTTTTTCTTATAGCCTAAAGAGCTGCTAACTTCACAGACTCTCCTGACATTTTTGTCTGACAAATTCCTTCTTGCTACTGCTTCAGCTTAGGGTATCAGTGAGTCCCTTGATCTTTCCCACTGCCACCGCATAGCTTTTGTAGCTTTTTTTGCACTGAAAAAAACCCTGTTTGTTATAGAGTTTCAGTGTCTGTATTGCAGCTTGCTGTGTGATGAGGAAGGCAGCAAACTGCCAGCTCCTGCAGACTTTGACTTCAGGTAGCGGGAAGAGAAGCAGGGAGACAAACAATCTACCCAGTCAAAATGGACTTCGGTTTCTGTCGGATACAGAGGCAGAGTTCCCAACTCTGCCAAACGATTCCCAAACAATCTATAAGCTGTCAGCTCAGGTACCTCAAATTGTCGCAGGTACTCACATCATTTTCCAAAGCATATTTTGGCCAGATATTGACTTTAGTCCTATGTAAATCACTGTATGAATTTACCAAGACTTAGTCTACACATACAATTCATCCTGGAGAAAGCCAGTGCATACATGTAAAAACATCTGTGTGAACACAATGCAGCCAGATTAATTGGAAGAAGTCCAGATGTTTTCCTCCTGTCTTACCTATGAATCATGTTTCATTTGAGAAGCATTACAGTGCAGCTATGTCTTGTGTCTGCTTTCCAAGCTGAAGCTTACAGGTGGTCTAGCTGACAATTTTTGTAGCACCTTGCTCTATTTTATTAAGCTATTCCTGCAGTCCAATGTCATGTGTGTCTTGATTTTTCTCTGCAGCAACATACATCGCTTTGGAAGAAGTACCTTGAATACTTTACCTGAAGGGAAGAAGGAGTCTCCTTCCCCATCTGTCTGTGAGAAAGCATAAACAGGCAGCAAGCTACAAATGCAAATCACCAGGAAACCATCGCCCTTTTTTCCCTTGAAAGCGTGAAATGTTCTGCATAAAATAACACAGAAACATCTTAAGATGCTGCTGGTAACCAGAGTGAAACTTCAGAGACAAGAAGAGTAACACTCATAACATTGCCTGAAATGACTGGCATTTTGCTGTTTCCTGGGTGAGTGTCCAGACCAAAAAATAATAAAATAAAAGCGTTATTTTAATGAATATCATGAGTACGCACCTTACTAGATTCTACTTGGCTTTGCACTGTAGGTATTTGTGATTTGCTTGCACGCATCAGTGTAAGGCTGCCTGAAGAACATTAGATGCAATCACCAACCTGACCCCATCAGCAACAGTATTCCCTTTCTCCGTCAACCTGTGCCCTTCTAATGTTATTAATTAGGTATTTGGCCTCATGCAGTCTCCTTAACGATAAATGTAATGCAGTGCAGCAGCAAAATGGTATAAAGACCACATCTATCAGCTCTGCGTAAATAGGATGAGGAAAAAAAAAAAAATCTTTCTTCATGGAACAGACTCCTAAAACAGCAATTCAAAATTCTGTGGGACAGAAAGAAACAAAAAATTATGTTCCAAAAAATGACTAAGAAACTCCCTCCGCACTATCACACCAAGAATTAGGAAATGAAGGTTAAAAATAAAAACAAAAAAACCACTTACTTTCTACCAAACAACAGAACAATATTACAGTGATATGGTCTTGCTTTTTTTCCCACCTTCTGCAGAGTATTAATTGTTGCCCCCGTATCAACAATTCATAGATGTCACTTTCCACCGTCTAAACACACGTGCCAAGAAATTGCCTTATGCATCCGGCCAGCATCCTGCTGCACAGCACTCACGACGCT
>NW_010589533.1:242255-296007 GCF_000705375.1 Tinamus guttatus
AATGCCTTAACTGTGAAGGAGCCTTTAGTACCCTCATGTTCACAACTCAGATGTTTTACCAGTGATTCCCCTTTGTAAGCTCGAAGGCCTAGTGGTGTCTATGGCAGCTTTGCATTCTCCAGTCAGCAACACGGCTGCAGTCTCTGAGTGAGGCCTCAGCTATCAGAGCAGATTTGCAGATCTGCTCTTGACACAGGATTCCCATCAATTACTAAAAGTGGCCATAGGCACAATGGAAAATGTATGCATGAAAAGAAAACGGGCATCAACAGCTCTTCCTTCAAATCCCTGAGTCTTCCTACAAATTCAAATGTTCTTATGGACTATTAGTTAACCTAATGCCGAAAATCCATGAAGACAAAAGAGATTTTTCTAAAAAAAAAAATCTTTTGTATTCTCTGTCATGTCTGCCAAAGCACACTTTGCTCCAGGCCACATAAATTTGAATCTGTTTAGAACATCTGTTTTATATTTGTGATCAAAATACACTACTCGTCCATTCACAAATAACGAGGTCCTGTCAACTTGCCATTTCTAATGGTACTTCATTAGACTTTTGCTGCGAAGAATAAATAAGACCCCACAGAACTTTCCTATCTAGTAAAATTTGAAAATTTTAGCTCACAATTTAGCTCAGCAATTAGCTCAAAATAAAATAAAAAAACTCAAAGAAAAATGGAAAACAAACAACAGTGTCCACAGGCTAAACAGTTGTGTAACTCTTTCAAATTTTAGCACGCAAACATAATTTAAATCCTGTGGTTACATTCCAAGCACATTACCTTAAGCATGGACAGGTCATTATAGAATGAAGCCCCTGCACAATATTCTATATGAGCCTTGTTGCGCATTACACTAATCAAATTTTCAAATGTAAATGCCCTGCAGAGAAAAAAGCAATACTATCTCCATTAGCTCAGAATGAATAAAGTAAGTCTGATTCATCTTAGTCCTATTTTTAAAGCACTCTGGTAAGTATCTCCCTCAGGCAACGAGAGAATTTGCAGAGTTTTGGTGAAACATTTAAAATCTCACTTTTAATGTTGTGAAATCTTATTCATTTGAATTGTTTCAACTTTATAGCATATTAAATACACAGACATATGCATATCAAATTCAAAAACCTGCTGCTTGATCTCCACCTTGGCATAGGTTAAATTTAAAAGTCTAAACATGGCATGATAACAACTTCAAGACAGAGAATAGTATCTGTTGTACAGCTGCTTCAAAATACATAAACACAATACTGTATGAACCAAAAAATTGCACCCACTATTCTACCATAAACTTTATAGTTGCATTACTCAGTTCCATATTACATGGAGAAATAACGCAATGACTTTTTCTCCTGGAGACCTAGTTGTCCCTAAAGTATCTCTAATCCTTTTGCCACACCAAAATACAAACAAGTTTTAACTTGTACATTAGTTTTTCTTAAAAGCAAAAGACAATATAAGGGAATTAAGATGATGTAGAAATTATGATGTCAAAAAATACATCCACAGGCAATTCACAGAGGACAGAAGACCCTAATATATTTCAATGTGCAAGCCAGAAAAGATAAACACTTTTTAAACTATGCATAGGAACATATCAGGGATACACTGTAGCCACATGAAGACAAATACGCAAATTCTAAGATTCTTTAATATTGAAAATAATTTTTACATCACTTGGATTAATTATTTCAAACTATTTAGAAAACAGTATCTGTAATCTGTAATTTTCCTTGTGAGATGTATTAGCCTTTTTTTTTAAAAAAAAAAGGGATTCTCTTTTTTAGGGGGAGAGCAAATAGAAATGGAAGAAATGCACAAACGCAATGCTACAGAAACTCCAGAAAATGCTGCTTCTGCCTATTGAGGAAGAACTATTACTATTGAGTAAGATCAAGGAACTGAGCTTTTGTAAGCTTCTTGTAAGCTCTTTTCTTCTCCTTTTCCTGCTAATAATATGGACAACTGAAAACAGCTGGCCTAAGGTAAATCTTCTATTTAATCAAAAACTCATAACCTCTGGTATCCTTCTAGCATCAGGATTCATCGGCACTAATCACCTCTAGTTCTGAAACCCCAAGGGTACAGGATAACAAGAGCGGAGTGAGTTGCTTGGGGAGAAAAAGTCCTTCTAAGTGAAAGTCTAGTTGTCAATATTGAAAAGATAATCTAATAATCTGTTATCCCACAGAGATTCATATTTTAATTTAACTTGGCTAATTAGACCTACAACTCTAAGGATCTACAAATACCCTTTAATGCGTTTGATGGTAGAAATGTAACTGAAAGGAAAGCTGCGACATCAGTTTGTTGGCAATTTAGATAGTCTCTTTGTCTTCTAAATATTTAATGATAAAAGAGCAAGTCCTTTGAGGAAGCTTCATCATCAGTGTCTCCAAAAAGAAGGTCAAATAAGTCTCTCATTAGGTCCCTTGGAAATGAATTTGATGATACAATTGTGAAGATAAAGCTTACTTTATAAGTGTGATCAAAGACTAGGAAGCTGAGATAGACAGGAAATTCATCAATGGAATAATAAAAACAGTTATACCAAAGAGAAAAAGCTGCTGGTATTTTGATAGTAGCTTTTCAAATTTTCATTAAATATACATTGCAGGAAAAGATCCATTCACTGGCTTTAGGATAACTAAACCCATTTAGCCACCTTTCATACCTGACCATTATATAAAAAAGAAGAAATACAACAATCTATTACTTTTTTGCACTTCAAGCCTGTTTTGAAGAGCCCTGATACTGGCAGGCCCCAGGGAGACAGACAGGAGACTTGCACTGTAAGAGGCTGGAGCAAAGAGAGCTTCCGTATTGACATATTACAGTATATTGCATTATATTACATATTACATGATATCACGGTAGCTTAGGGGAAAAAAGAATCTTATTGTGCTTCCTCCTTGGTCCCTCTGCTTACAGGTCTTATGCACTCAAGACAAGCAGTTACTAAACCATTTGCCTTCATTTGCTCTGCAACAGCTAGCACCACTGTGTATTTTTCCCATTCTTATTCCTTTACTGCAGGTTTGCCCGAAGCAAGTCCAGTGAATCAAGGAGACAGAGTTTCAAAATAACAGCCATTTTTATATATATAAAAAACCCACATTCAATAACAGTCTGGCTGCTTGCCAGAATGGACACCTGCACAGTTATCTACAGGGGTCTGTAGAGTGCTGTGGGCTGTAGGCAAATGGCAAAATTTCAAAACTGACCTTTTCCTAATGTTTCTTATGGAAGCATGGGTACACAGTGTTCTCTAAATGGCATAGATGCTTGTGCCAAGTGGGAATACAACGGTTATTCAGCAGCAAATGAAACAGGGATGTTTAGCCTGCTTTGAAGTGACTATCTCAAGGTATTCTTGAAAATGAAGCAGCAGCCAGTACTTCCCGTAATACGTTGCCTTTTATGTATAAAGCTAAGCTTCAGGAATAGACATATGTTCAACACTCATACCCTGTTACTAAATGTTATTCTTCACAGGACTTACTTACTTACTTATTCTTATGAACCGAATAATGTCATCCAATCATTGACTCAGAAGAAAGTAATTTAGTCCTAAGTTTCATGGACACAATTGGAAAAACAGAAGTAACCATATGGGTTTTCACTTTTATTTTTTATTTTTTTAAAGGCAAACAATTTCCTTCCTGTTAAAGACAGTCTAAGGAATGCATTTCCTTGTTATGTGGTAATTCTCCATCTCTGTGTTTTAGAAACATTAATATGATTAAGCATTATGTTATTATTAATGGTTAGGTGTGAGCACCGGAAATTCAAAAGTTTTTGGACTATTTTTGATCAGCAAAAGGCAGACTTGGAATCTGCACATTCCCTCATCCTGCACAGATGTTTTACATATTGTGCAATCCTGAAACCATCTAAAAACATAGCAGAACAGGACTCACAGGGTTGCAAGGTCTTAGAAAGCTAAATAGAAGTGTTACTATGTCTCAAAGCTATGTCTAAGCAGTCATCTCAGTAGCCAAAGTTTAAAACCAGGTGCATAGTTTAAACAAGTGTGGTGTAAAACCTCTGATGAGCATTTCATTCAACTATGTCAATAAGAAGGTTTCATTAAATTCTGTGACATATGAGCTAAGCCACAGCAATACGATCAAATTGTCCAGTGCAGCTTGCAAGAAGGGCCCAATACCTCACACTGACCACCTGGCCCGTGAAGGAGTGCAACTTTCTTCTTCCTATACAGCTACCTGTACCACTACATAGGTACTCAGGTACCTATGCGCTCAGGTAGCAACAGCAGGTGGATGTGCAACTGAAGTCGGCTGGGAGATCCAAGTAGCAATCCAACTAGCACCATGGCAGCTCACAGGCTTCAGATGTAAATCTGTGGGGTTTATTAACTTGGACATGAGTCTCTGCTGAAAAATACTATGCTGATTTTAGGTATAAGCCTAGATCCAGTTTGAATGCACTTCTGTCCACGGTTCCCAGTTCAGACCTGACTTCTTTTCTTTCTTTCAAGTCAATCCTATCATCTTCCCTCCTCCCCAGATTTCTTCCCTTCCGTGAGGTGGACACCACTTAATGTCACATGCAAAAATGGGCTGACATGCCACCCCACAGCCTCGTTGCTGTAATTTATAGAAATCCTACAAAGGAGGATGCCATCTTCAATTAAAACTTTATTTTATTTTTTTTTATGTCTGAAGGTTGGGAGGAATTAAATCATTTTTTAAAAAAATGGTATAAAAATAGTGAGTGATGAATAAAAAAGAAGTGAGTAATAACAAATGAAAAACAAACTACTATGAGAAACAAATGGTCTCAGGTGATAATTAATCTATTGTCTGGATACTGCAAACAAATGAGTTGCCTAATGCCTACTGACTGAAGCAGAAAAATAACATTTTTAAAATAATGAAAAGTTTTTAGGTGTAATGAAATTCTGAAAAAAAAATCATGAGTTTTCTATTAAGAAGTCTCTTATCGTGATTCTTTCTGACTGCCTTTCAAATCTTTTCCAATTGCCTTATAGTTATATCCGGTTTATTTAATTTCTCTATTTTTACTAGGCTTCCCTTTAACATAATATTACATTAAAAGTTTGCTCTCTTTATTCTGCAGTACAGGTGTGAGTGACTGAACTTTGACTTGTATGCATAACTTATTTATTGCAATTCTGATTAAATATTTAATGCTATGGATAGATCATGGAAATTATTATGAATTGCTGGCCGGGGTGGGTGTAACAGCCACTCATCATTTACGACAGACATAAAGAGACATTAAATGCCTTCATGTAATTAGGCAGCTGGAGCAGTAACTACTGGACAACTCAGAAACAAGATGATACCATCTTTGCTTCCCGTATACCTTCATTCTGGGAGCTAGCCAGGCCCAAGCATGCCATGAGTTCAACTCAGTGTTGTTTTGGCGCAGTCAGTGAATTATTTTAGAGTATAAAGCAGAAAGGTGAAAGGGAGCAAGGAGAAACAAAACAGTCTGACTAGATGCCAACAACAGGTACTTGAGAATGCGTTACAGAAAAGCCCTGATTTGGGGCCATGGTATGGTCATAGGAGGTCTTGGAGGCCATAAACAAGGAATATCCTGTTTTGTGAGTATTATCCAAGGATATAGAATACAGGAAGAGTCTTAAACACAAATTTTAAGAATTGTTAGAATCAAGATCTACTCGATTCAAACATTTTCTGCTGAGAACACAAAGACTAAACTTTAGAAAACGTGGCAAACAAAGGTAAAAAAAAATAATGAAGTTACTTTTTCCTTATCCAGTGTTCCCTTTGGCAGGGAGCCGCCCTGCTTTCCACTGATAAAAACATTGCACAAACGCTTCTGTAAAATGTTACATACAGCTCCAAGTTGAGTCCTGGTGTTGTTACTTTCGATGTGCCTGAAAGGAATGATGTCTGACAGTCATGGGGCGAAGCAGATGGTATGACAAAGGAAATGGGGAGTCATTAAATTGCAGAGAGTGAAAAAGATGTTGTGGAAGAAAATTAAAGAGCTAAAAGGCGCATATGCCATATAGAACACAAACAACTGAACTGGGGAAGATACTTCTGTATCTCCCTGCAAATGATTAAAAAGCAGCACATGGTGAGTGAGAAATGTTTTGAGAGTTTTTTTTATTATTATTTTGTCTGTTTTTTGTTTTCCTTAGTTTTCTGAAGGACAATTTTGCAAAGGATTTAGTGAAAGTCAGTATCAATTCAGATGAAAGTGTCTTATGCAGTCTTCCTGTGAGCTATTTTCTTGTTTCATTATTTTATTCTCAAAGAAACACTTGTGTATTTTCTCCTTCTTTGAAGAGGAGAGGAAAAAAAAAAAAAGACTAGCAACTCTTGGACCAAAAAATAAAGTCTTTGAACTAAAATTAACTACAGTATTTCAAGCTATGATTATCAAGTTACAATCTTCTGTTCCATCAAAGAAATGAGTCAGTATAACCCAGTATCACTTATTAGTTCTCCTTGAGATTGGCTATAAATGTAAAGCTGGCATAAATCAGTATAGGTTCTGCAGCCTCTGTAAAGCTGAACTCATATACGCTGGATCTACTCACATCACTTAGTGACACAAAATCCAAGATGTATTTATTAAGCAGGAAAGATATAGCAATGACTGCAGCAATGTCTCTGCAAGATGCCTGTTGTGCAGCACATGACACTTGCACAACTCATGGCTCCCACATCTCTGCCCACTTCTGACTGACACCGTGGATGTAGAACAGGACACTCGCACCAACCCATCAACACATCAGGTCTGACTGGCAATTCAGCCCCTACATGTAGCATCTCCACCCAGGTCTCAGCTTTCTATGCGTGGGAGACATCCGTGGACATATTCCCCACTCTTGCTATCGGCTACTTTCTTTACCTATGGCTGCCTTGTTATTCCTGCCCACACTGGATTAGCCTAGTCAGCCAGAGCTCGCTACATGTGACCAAGGCCCTAACGAGCTGAGAGGCCCTTCTGGGGAGGTTTCACCCCGTGTCACATGATGCATAAGGCTCTCTTCTGACTAGATAATGTAGTTTTCACTCAGAGGACAAATCCAAATTTGGATAGCGTTAGAATTGAGGACTGCATTTCAAGTCAAAGTGATGGACTGTGGAAATAAGACTTTTCAAACAACTAGCAATAGACATCACAATAGTAAAAGTCTCTACCTGCTAAGTAGAGCACAGTAAAAGAAAATCTTCATGCTTAATTTACTTTCCATACAAACAAAATCAGAGTCATCCACCACTCTGCAGATAGAACTCCACTGAAAAGCACATTCTTGAAGGAAAAAAAATCAAGCACAAAATTAATAAATCTAATGAATTCACAGTTCCCATAGAATTGGCTAACCAAATAATAGGAACAATGTTTTGTGCTATCTTTGCTCATTTGGATCACTGAACCACAACCCTGGAGATATGTGATTTGAATAATTTCCTTTCATATGTATATGCTGGACAGTGCAGTTCTGATTCTTGAACTTCATTTGAGAAGAACAGATTTCAAAATACACAGGGATGTTGTAATTTGGAATTCATATATAAAAACGCTACTTTTTTTTTTTTCTCTCTTTCTGGTTTCTCAGTGAAGTGAGAAATTACATCACAAAGTATTGAGGTGATGTAACTTCTGTGCCAGACAGGAAAATGCCTTATTTTGGAGGGTGAGAAAGTTACACATATAATTAATGCTCTTCAAAAGTCAAAGCTGTAATTTAACATCATGGATACTGATCATGTAGGTTATCATACTAGGTTACTCAGACATTTATTTTATTGATAGGAATATCAGCCAGTTGCACAATAACACAACTGACTTGCCAATAGATTACTGTCTCCTCTGAAATGCTGCCTTACACACAGCAAAACTGCAGTAATTTTAAGGTGTTAAAGGCCATTACAAGTCCTCTATGGGGGCATGGAAAAAATAATGCAGTCTCTGCAGAACTGCCTT
Source organism: Tinamus guttatus (assembly GCF_000705375.1). The sequence continues at coordinate 250,211 of NW_010589533.1, forward strand.
AATGACTAGGATGGAAGAGTCTACGCAGGTGAATAACTACGCAAATAAATGTATTAAATAAACAACACAACGAAAGCTGAGATAGCAGCGTTGAATGAACATCCAGGAATGCTAAGCAACTAGTTAAAGTTTTGAATATACCATGCAGTAAAAACGAATACAGAATTTGCAGAATGTGTCCATTTGCAACTATGAAATTATTGAAAATAAGTTCATGTTGGACACAGGAGAGCTTATCCTTACTGTTAATTTTACCACAGTCTGACAAAACCCAACGCCTACTGCCAAGCCTGCTGCCCAGCCCATGCCATAAAGTATCCGTCCCTGCCATAAAGCTCTGCTTCCAAATTGCAAAGGGCCTTGTTAAATTTCTCACACACAGAGGATGCAAATTCCTCTTTATAATGTGTCCACAAAGAGTTCTGGGAAAAGGTCTGCAATGGAATGAGCTTCCTATCGCTCCACGCGCTCTGCAGAGAGGGGCCCCCATTCCCGGCTTGGCTGCAAATGCTCTCGAGGAAGCTGGCGAGCTGCATGGCAGACATGGGCACACGGACCGGGGACGTCAGCCTGACGTGAACCATCACAGGGGTCTGGGCCTTCTGGGACCTTCCGTAAGTGCCCAGGATGTGCGGAGAAAATTCTTTGATCAAATACATGAAAATAACACCCCTGCCTTCCGATCTGTGCTGTTGCCTCCTCCGAACTAGAAACAAATATGCTTGTAGGCCTGTAGTTTCAGTGTTTCTGATGCTGAACTGTCAAGTTTATGACAATGTTTCAGTCATACACTCTGACCTACAGTGACAGGTTGTTGCTTCTTTGCAGGGTATTCTATGTTACTGCAATAAAACGTTAAAAAAATAGCATGATTAAGCTTTATAAGAATGAGTCTTTATAGCTGTGATATTATTAACTGATAGAATTTCCACACTAAAAAGTGCTCGTACAAGGAGTCAGTCTTACATAGTCTCTTGTGTTTTATCAAACATTGATCAAACACTTAACACAGTCTGAAATGTACATATCATGTAACAGAAGAAACCTTCTTGGGATCAACTCATACAAGTTAAAAACAAAATTCAGAGAAAAAGAATCATCAAATAATAATAATTTAGGTAAAGTCTGCTCCACAAGAAGATGCTGAGGCTAAATACACTGAATAAATCATTCTGTGAAGATTATTCACTCATGTCTGCCATGAATTGTAAATTTTACATGCCCACATATTTAAAAAAGCAACTTGTGCTTCTTTCAGAGACTCCTGCATATGTAAAACTTGCTTGTCTGTCAAATTCTTTCTCAAAAAAATGACAGCAAAAAAGGGCTTGTCATGTACAGCAGCTGCCTTCAGATAATGCAGCTGTATCATTCCAATCATTTTCCCCAGTGATTCAAGTGAGGAAGGAATCAAGCATGTAGCCATCACTGTGCTCATGAAAGTGCTCTGCTGTTTCAGGAAGTACAAAGTGTCTGCAGGTATACCCTTTAATTATGAATTTACGTGCTGTAAATAAAGTCACACCAATTGGCACTAGCTGACATACAGAGCTGCAAATTATTCTAATATTTAGGTTGTTCTATAACAGAAGGTGCTCATAAAGCAGACACAACAGCGCAAACTCTCTTTTCCTTTCATGAGCAAAGTAAATATCATTATTTTGGTAAAGCCAGGTAAGTAATTTTGTCTAACCAGGGAGAGTAAGTGGAGGTGGAGAATGAAAACCACCAACACATTTTCTTCTGATATTTTAACAAAAAGCAGTATTCAGTCAAATGGAACACATTAAATTTATCTCAAAAAGCAGACAATCACTTTCCTTAGCCTAGTAGCAGCATGAAAGTTATGAGAGTAATTTGTATCAACTCATTACTATGTCACCTCATTTCAGGCCCACGTTAGATAGGTAGCAATAAGCTCTGAGTTAGAGGCTCCCCATTATAACCATCAGTGTTCAGTCTAACAGCATCCAGCTGTTGAAGATCACCCTAGACAGTAACTGAGGTTTAGACGAGCAGCTTTCTACTGACTTAGAACACACTCTTTAGACTATTTTATTGCTTATTCTAGAACGAAGGTATCAAGCTAATTTTATGAAGAGCACTCAAGAATCACTTCCTTCCTATAGGTACCAGAATGCTCCCAGTAAAATGCTCTTCTTACACTTTAATTCAAGCTAATGATGTTGCTGCATCTTCAGTTGGCACTTAAAATGCAGTTTAATGCCACATCATCAGTCAAAACTTCAGTGTGATTTCCAAAGGCTTTAAATTATCTGCAAAACAGAGCTAGGAAATGAACAGCTCTGATGTAAAATTACAGAACTTTTTTTTTTTAAATAACTTTTCTGGAATATTTTAGGCAATTTTTTGTTTGTTTTTGTTTTTCCTCAGGATTACTGAACAAAGAAGGCTTTCTTACTTCCATTTGCAGTCAGGCAAACACTCTAATTTTCATAGGAGGTCTAAGTATGAAGCTATGTAATTGTGTTCCTCTGTAACAACTTGGAAGGAATAATTATAAAGCATGTCTTTGACATCTACTTTTTCTTTATTTAAAACTAATGACTTTTTGATAAAGCACTGTATTTATGAGTTTATTTACAGCTTTCTACAACAAAGTATCTAATATAAGAAAACTAATCTACTAGACATTGAGTAAAAGAGTTTTATTCTGTAGATTAAATCTGAAAGTCCTATTTTTTTTTGGGGGGGGAAATAAATGGGGATTGGTGGTAGTATTTTTTGGATCTGCAGGGGTAGAACACCAATCTCTAATTCTCCCTCACCTTCTTATCATAGACCATCTTAAAATAAGGGCTAAAATATCTGCTGAGATTATCACATGTGTTCTGAGCTTCTTATAAGAGTTTAATAACAATTATTTTTCTATCAAGTATTTTGCATATATATATTTTTTCACATATATGGCAGACCTTTTCCCCCACAAAAGTATTAAAAATATTTTTTTAAAAAAATGAAAACCTTAGACAATGAAGAGCTACATAGATGCATGCGTTTTATGTGAGAACTATCACTTGTTTTCTAGCATCCCCAAAACTTTACCAACCAGGTTTTACCTGATTTTTTTACTAGAGCAAAGCATGCATTCTAGCTAAGAGTTGACTGTATATCTTTTTCCTACATTCTATTACACAAAGCCTTAATAGAGGATCAAATATAACTCCATCTTTTAAGCAGGTAATAAAAAGCCATTAATATACTCACAGTTTCATGACTACGTCACTAATAAAGGCATAATTTATGTCAGCATTTAAGAGTGCTTGATGCTGAACACAGATTTGATGAAGCTCCTTCCTCTTCAACAGTTCTACATTTCTAGCTCTTCTTCACCTATATTCTTGTCACATATGTCATTGATTAGGGCTGTACCTGTTGGTCCTGGCCTGTAGGGAGAGTAAAGCCCAACGAACGAGCCCCACAGCAGTGTACAGCCTGTGTAGGAATGGTGGAAAACCCCATGGTCGAACCCCTTATGTCCCATTCTTCCATGTCTGTGTTTATTATTTTATACTTTCTTTTCTTCCCTTTTGGAGATAAGGTTGGAGAAATAATCAATTCATAGTTTTCAAAGTATTTGCTCTTGTCATAGCTGAGCTTGTGAGTGGAAGAGTTTGGATAGATTTTATTTAGTCATTTGCTTGTTTTTAGCTACACAGTATTTGCTCATGACATGTTACCATGTTCGTATTTGTTTTATCAGGAACACACAGTCTAGACAAATGAGTTTTCAGTTTGAAGAACGCTTCTGTGCAAAGTCAAATGAGCACAGACAGTATCAAGGCTCTTTTGTTCATGGAGAACATTCTTGTTAACAAGAATGGTTCAGAGTTTTCTGATAAACTCATTCAACATGCTAGGTTACAAGACAGAATTGTGCTCTTCAAAAAAACAGCAGACATTAGACAGGAAAAGGGCATTTTTGTATTCCACGGGGGTAGTTTGCTGTCTCAAAATCATAAAATGTTATCAAAAATGTCAAAAATAGGGTCATTTCTGAATTGTATGTTACTTAATCTCAAAACTTGATAAAACAAGTGCTTTAACCACAAAAATAAATAAATAAATAAACAAGTATATAAATAAAATGCAGAAGAGCACAGCCCGAGTGCAGCAGGCAGTTGGTTTTAAGTGTGCTCCAGGAACAGAACTCTAGCATATGAAGTATTGAATATAGGTTGCAGAAATTACCTTGTTTTCTGCTCTATTCAGATTTTTGTTCAGCCATGGTTATGGTAACAAGATTACATGATGGCCAACCATAAAATGAAGCTGGCTACCTGGAGTCCTAAATGAGGAAAACATAGAATTTACCGTCATTTCACACCCTTCTTCAGTTTCCACTTTTCATATTTTCTTTCTTCAACAATGATTATACTTGGTTTGCAGTCATGTGAAAATGGATTTTAACAACTCTGGCACATTCTTAACCACTTACAATCATAGAATTCATCTGAAAGGAGAAATATTTAAAGAGCGAAAGTACAGATAGGGGCTATTCAGCTTCAGTAGCTGGGAAATGAATTTGTCCCTATGAATAATTCTTTCCTCATCTATGAGACCATGTAGAAGTTCCCTTAGCAGTTTTAATTAAAGCACAGGTTTCACAATATAAAAAGATAATAAGAATTGTACCTGTGAAGAAGAGCTAAAAGATAAAAAATTAATGGCTTATTTAAATATATATATATGTATGCAAAAGCTACAATTCTAAAATAGCGAATGAAAGCTGATGGGATTACATCAGCAGTCCTATCTTTCTATATAAGGCAACAAAAAGAGAACAGAGAACCATATCTTGTTTTCACAGTTGCCCCAAAACACACACTCATTATTGCAGGGGTTTCAGAATCTTCTTTATTCTCTTTGCACTCCAGGCAAAGAGATAACAGTTGAGGAATAGGCAGAACCACGTTTCTCCTCTCCTCCTCCTCCTCCATGCATCAGTCACTGGCCACATATGCAAAGAATGATGAAAGGAAAGAGAAGAAACTTAGCACCAAGTACCCACCGTGGCCCAGACAGGTAAACTAATGTAAACCCAGAGAAGTCCATAGACTCCCACAAGGTCCTCTTTTACTTTATTCCCTCTTTGTAAAATATGTATGCTTTTATAGCCCTAAAAGAGAAAGCTTTCAAACAAATCTCATGTCAGCTTCTGCTTCAGTGATAGGTAAGGTATAAATATGCTGATATAAATTGTTTTAAGAGTGCGTGAAAGATGTGTGGCTGCTGTGAAGAATGTAATAGAAAAATGAAAGTTAGGTTATGCATATAGCATAGTATCTGTTTTCCTCACTGGACCCTGGAAATATTTAAGGTAAAACATATATATATATGTATTCATGTATCCTACCTAAAGCAGCAGATCCATGAAATAGTATGTAGGCTTCTTTGTCATAAAAAGATCAGACCAGCAGCAAGTGGCCAAAGGGAAGACACACAACACTAATAAAAGGAGATGAAGAAGCACATTCAAAACTGTCCAGCCCTGCCAACCACAATTATTGATCACCCTGATTAATCATTTAAATTCATCCCATAAGAAAACCTGGATAATAAAATTCACTAAAATTTACTGAGTGCTATCATTAGTTATTTTCCTGAAGGGTTAAGAAACTGATGGCAATTAGCCTCATCGTATGTATTTTCCTGTGTCATATTTCTGCTGAAAACTGAATTTTCTTGAACATATTTTAAATGCGCAAATTAGCATGGTTGCTCATTTCTATGTAAATCATGCTTACATCTTTCTAAGTGTGACCCTTAGTAGCATAATTAAAAATATGTTTTGTAAGCAATTTATGCATCTTAAAGAATAAACACCTCAATTTTGCCTAATCAGCAATCTCTGTGTTCATAACTGTCTTAAGAAAGGTAAAACAAAGGCAACAGTTGTTACACTTTTAAGAGGGCACTCAACAATGCTGCATAATTTTGATTTAGAAAGACTAACTATATAAATAATGCATCAAAAATACTTGATATATTTTGCACAGAAGACTCCTCTCCATTTTTATTAGTCTTTGAGAGGCCAGAGAACAGCTCTGCTCGCAGTCAGCAGTGGAGAGATGGTTCCATCACTGTGTTTAAATAGCACAGAATAACTCAAAGCAAAAGCTACCTACCATTCAAACACTCTGCCAAGGCACATATTCATCCTAAAAGTAAATGAACCTTGCAAAGCACATCAATTATTTATTTACAGACTCTCCAACATATGTCAATCACAGTAAAGGACAACTGAAGAATACTAACTGGAAGTTTTGGCAGGCAATGTCTTTCTGAGCTCCATAACCTTTTGATGTGAAAAAAACTCAGTAAACTACAAAATCCAGGACCCACTTTCTGTCTATTAATATTTGCTATGAAATGTGCTATTTATCTAAGAACTGAGCAGTGACAGTTTCACCTAGTGAAAGAGATGTCAATGCTTAAGTTACAATTCAGTTGCTTAGGCCAAAGAAATGCATCTGAACAAGTTCTTCAACTCCTGAGAGAGTTTGGTATAATGAAGTATTAAGACACAAGTCACCAGTCTTGAGAAAAAAAAAATCAGTGAAAACTGAATTGGAGGAAGAAAAAAAAATCAATCATCAATCATCTGCCAAAATTAGGTAAGAGATGGTCAATGAAATCATTTCAGATCTGTTCTCCAGTTAGCTAGTTTCCCGCTCCAAAAGTAGCCGTGCTCATTTCTATCAGCAGAAAATGGCTTTCCATTTTGTGTCTCTTCTGAAATCAAATTATGGGCAGCTGTGCTAGGATCATGGGAAGTCAAAACTATCAGTGACAAAAGTATTCTCCGTTCTAATTACCTATATATTCCTTTATCCCCTAATTTTATTTTGGAAGTTGGCACCTAAAGGATTACAAGTCCAGCTTATTTCAGAACCAATAATAGTAAATTATATTTATGTTCAGTAACATGATATAGGATAGTTTATATTCTAAAAGAGGCTGAATACTGAGCAATACTTTGAAGAATTTTGCGTCATTTGCATTGTGATCACTTAACTTATCCCTTTGTCACTCTCTTTTTATATACACTCACATTTTATAGACACTTATCATGCCCTACCTCACACATCTTGCTCTTTTTCCAGTTGAAGAATGTTAGTCTACATAAACTCTCCTTAAGCAAAAGCGACTACATACTTTCATAATCCTCATCATTATTTCTGCACACTTCTATTTCACTTTTTGAAATGTAGAGCCCAGAACAAAGCTCACAAGTCAAGTGTTCTTCTCTCTTGGGCACATCTAGTAGAATTTTGATGTTTTTGGTTTCAGTCTCCATTCCTTACCTAACAATCTCAAAAAGCTATTTGCTTCTGAACACAGAGCCGATGCTCTCATAGAACTGTCAAACATAACGATATTTCATCTTGGCTAGGCACAGATCGTTTAGAGCTCACCACTGTTTATAAACTCAGAATTACTTTTCCACATGGGTTTTACTTCGCATCTATCAATTTTGAATTTCATCTCCATTTTATCGTCCTATTTCTCAGTAATTGGACTCCTCACAATAAAACATTTTGTGTTTGGAATCTTAAATAATTAAGTTCAATTTGCAAAGCATAGTCTGTTGCTTTGTTGGTAGCTCCTTTCTGCACATAAGTTGCACAGCTCAGGTCTCAGATCACATCATGTGCCTACACTAACAACTCCCCTCCATCATGATAACTCATTATTTTCTCCTCCCCTTTTTTCCTTATTACATGCAGTTGTCTTCAGTAATACATGTAATGATCTTTAATTCTCTGAAAGTTCAGGGTTTCTCATGAAAGTTCATGTAAATATTCATTAATATCAGTGAATTTCAATTACAAAACTTGGATAAAAAAGGAAGCATTTTCCCTGGACAAAAGGAAACATTCATTTGCTGTGAAATGTTTGTAGGGCTGAAGAACTAACAATCTAGTAACTAGAGGCCTGTTGTATGTATAATGGTCCTTCAGAAAGGCAATGCCTTTATTATTTTAGTTATTCTTTAAAGATTGGTTATAGCAATCTTTAAAGCAAATAGCTTGGTTATATCAAATAGATCTCTAAAGAATCTTTAAAGATTTTGTATTCTTATCCAGCTTTGAAATGAGGAAACAAACAAACAAACTATAAACTATTTTCAAAGCTAAAATACAAGCAGAGAACATTCTGCTCTAAGGTTAATTAAATACATTAATTGAGATACATCTAAGCGAAACAGTAGTTAGGACTGGTAGAATAGAAAGAAACCATTATCAGGGAAAAAGTGTTAAGATGGTTATCGCCTATGGTAAAAACTGAGAGAGAGATAATTTATTGCCAACAGCACATGACAGGGAGGGAGACAGAACAGTATTACATGTCATAAAATGGATATCTTGAGTCCATGATTTTTTAGCATCCAGTACAGTTATGTTGTGAACTTATATGTGTAAACTGGGACCTGTCTGTACATTTTGACTGATTTATTATTTGCCTCTTAAAGAATAAGAAATCAATGTTTTTGTACAGATTAGCACAGAAAAAAAAAAAAGATAAAAAACAACAACCTTGTTCAACTCAGCATTTTATTTGAAACTGGTTGAAACATAAAGCCTTAGCAAATGCTAAGTTTTTATACATGCTGGAACTGAAAGCAAAATTGCCACTTGAAAACGCTGGTTTTCACAAGTATGTAAAAAAAAATGCTAGCATAATAAATTTTCCAGACAGTGAGAATTAAGACTAACATTTTTGAATAATCAGCACTTCAACAAAAGTTGCTCTTTTAATCTTAAAACAAAACAAAAAAAAACAAACAAACAAAAAAAAAAAAGAAAAGAAAACTTGAGATTTTTTTTCTGAACAGCCCTACACTAATCATGGTAAGGGTCTCCAAAAGAGTGAGCAGGTAGAAAACAAATAGGATTAAGAGTTGAACACCATTTCAGACGATTTGATCAGGAGTTAGAAGTGTGCATTCATACTTCATTAGCTGTGCATTAGAGAAATGTGTTGTTTCCTTTTGTAGTAGCAAAGCAGCAACCAAATGTAGAACCTTACCTTACCTTACTGTTTGCAAAGCCAAAAATTCCATTGCTCACATTTCTTACAGCATGCTTACCTTGCCTCACTCAAACTCACTCATTCAGGCTCTTACTAAAAAAACATGACTCGTGGCTCCTTTGGTGACAGTGTGGAAGCCTATCGGAAACCTTCACTTTAACTTGCAGTATGGAGATTTAAAAGGTTTCTTACCTTTTGGGTGGGTAAGGGACACCTGGGCAGCCTCTGGTCCTTCCCCGTGACAGCAGCTCCTGGAGGATCCCAGTCACGGCACCGACATTGCTGTAGATGACTCTCCTGGCAGCAGTTGAGCTCCATGCGCCCTTGTTCACACACGCGCACCAGTAGCTACAGGGGAAGCACATCCAACACACAGATCAGGCAGGGCTTTCCACAGCGACTTCACATTTCCTACTCTGCATATGATAGGACAGCAATGACTTCGATTAAGGTCTTTAAAAATAAGAACATTATTGAGAACCAACCTGATGAACGTGATGAACACACATATGTGATACAGCTCAGAGCAAACCCAACAGGTTGGCAATATCCTTGCTAGTCTAAAGTCTTTTTTTTTTCACAGATTTATCATTACAAAATCTGATTAGCATATTTTAAAGAAAAATAAAAGTAGCTAGGTTTAATTATGCAAATATTCTGAGAAAATATCGCATCTCTAAGTCATGTTAAATTTCACCATTTAGCAATATACAATGGAAAAGTCTCAAATTTTGCTGGTAATAGGCAAGATATTTTTAAAACATTGTTTGTATTATATTTAGGTTCCAGTTCCCTTTTATTTGCATCTTAAAAAATAAACCTCTTTGATTTTAAAATTTGGGAGAAGGAGAAATTTAAATGGTTAGTAGTCAGGATTTATACTCATGCCATATTAGAAAATGTCAAGAAAAATAGTGTATTATGTCTTGTTATTCATTAATCTATTTCTATGTGAAAGGTATTGTAAAAGGTACATTTAAAATAATTTTCTAGCTACAGTATTAATATTATTTGCAGTAGATCTGCCTTCTAACCTCGGCAAGTGCTCCATCATGGAAATCTTTCTGCCTGCTATCATGTTGTAAAAGAAATTGATTCACTTCTAATTGGAGAATAAAGTTGTTTGAGGTGTCTGCCTGGTGATATAGATTTAATGAATAGGCAGCCATTCTAGATAGAATAGAATCTGTGCTTCCAATATAAATTAATATGAGTTTCCAACAAACACTATAAAATAAAGCTTGATTGCTTTTTCTTCTACATTGTGATAAATGTGCATTATATAAAAGAAGTGGGGAGTTAAAAAATCACTTTAAATGTAAATATAATAGATTGTGCACAGTAAGTTAAAGAGCTACCATCCTCAATGATTTACAGTTTTACAAACTTGCTCCATCAGTCTATCAAGGTTTTCTGCTTGTTTTGTTTTGCTTTGCTCTGCTTTGTTTAATTCATAAAACTGGAGTGTGGAATGGGAATCCGCAATCATGTCCTAAGGCACAGTCTTCAATTCAAATAAAACTGTCAAAGAAACCACTAACAATAGTTCCCCCTGTTTTCATAACAACACAGTTAAAATTTATACTATGGGAATCAACTTGTTCATTCATTTCATCACAGCCAAAACACTGCATGTGTTTTAATTTGTGATAAGGAGACAGTACCTCCATTCTCTGTGTCTATGGGACAGGGACACACACAAGGTCTACTAATAAAAATCCCTTTTTTACTTTGTATAATCAATGAAGAGAACAAGGGGCTTTTCCTAAAGCAATTTCAAATGTTTGAAGTTAAAGTTCAAATCTTTGTGCTTGCTCGATCACTACCTCTCTCTAAATTATTAAAAATGATATTTTTAGAATATTTTTAGTTTAGGCTATGGTAACTAAGGCGAGTCATTGTGACTACCTCAATCATTGAGAACTCCACTCACCACAAGTCTTTGTTTCACATGGAACAAAGCTTTGCTATACGTGCCGAGTTGTGCACTATTAGTCCCTTGAAAGAGCAATCTAACAGAAACCTCTTTCAGTGCAATATTGCCTGTTTTCCAGAAGTATGTTTTAACCATGGGGCAGAAGGCTTCAACAATGAGTACTTCTAATTTAAACACCAGCCACAAAGACCATGGTTGCACACTTCTGAAGGTCAGGAAAAGAAGGTTTTCTAAGCTAAAGGTTGAGATACTCTTCTGGTGGAGACCATTTCTTTACCTACTCCTAAAATTATTAAATGCAAAAAATGGAAGTAAGCAAAGGAAACAAAGACTTGTACCAGTTCAACACCACTGTAGCTCTGCTTTCTTCAGCATACGCCTGATTTACAAATTACACATGGAAGCAGAATCAGTCACAGCTTCTATTATCATTTGCCAGTGTAAATAACCAGATGCCACAGACCACGAGCAAGCTAAGTTATAAATCGTTATTGTATTTTTATTGCAACACAGTAATAATCCTAATGTTAATAATGCAGTATCAGCTACCAGGCAGAAACAACAACAACCAAAGTTTCAATATTTATCCTAAAGCAACTTCTCATTTTAAATTTACCATTGTCTGTATAATACTAGCTTAGGGTAAGCACTACTTAGTGCTTTCGGATTCTCAGTAAATAATCATGGCCTCAGCATTATAAATCATTTACCGTATATAGTCTCACTTGCAGAGCCCCAAAACAAAGAACTGCTATCTGTCAGGACTGTAAATTATCATTTTAGAGGAAATGCATATGAGACAGCCAGGCTGAACCTGGCCAGCCACTTTAATTATGCATTTATTTATTTATTTAATAATTTATTAATGTGTGTTCTTGAGAAGTTAGCCAGCTCACAAAGATTGTCTCCAGGGAAACACTTACACTACAAACACAGCACCAGCTTCCTGCCTTTTAGAACTACCTTAAAATAAGGGGGATAAGGCCAGCATTTAGACACTATCCTAATCAGCAGCACCTACCTAACCATGAAATGGGCCAAGTTTGTCTTTCTTCTTTGCCTACCTGCACTTTTCAAGAAAGTTTTTGTTTTAATAGGAAGTTGCAAGCAATTCCATGCAATGTCATATGGTCTTAGCATAACAATTTGCTGGCTATCAAAATGACATTTTCCACATGAAAAAGAGGAAGGAGATGGAGCGCTATAAAACACTGTTGACTGGTTCAAGCACCTACCTTGTCCACACAGTGCTCACATCTCACAGAGACTCTGTTTTGTTAGCAAAAGATGAAGTTTCCTCTGGAAATCCAGCCAACTCTAATGTGTTTCTAATGGCAACAATTAATCAACATAACTCAAAGGCATGGATCGACAAAGCAGACTCTGTCTCCCTTGATTTTCACTTCTAAAATGAATACTGATATACACCAGTCAATCTGCTATTGTGTGTATATACTGGCTATTGTATTCACCTATGCTGATCTCAGACTTCCAAATGGTAAAAAAACAGCTTATTGTACAATGCTACAAAACACCTTCCCACTGAGGAGCAGCCACTTACTGCTTCAAGTTGAACTTAGGACAGAAAATTCCCAAGTGCCAGTTGGGTATACATCAAATTTTCTATGGTAATTTGTAAAATATAGAAGCTACATCTCTTTAGAAAATGTTACAAAGCTTTCCCTTGGAAAGTTTAAATAATTTGTATTAAAAAGAGAATGATAAATACAAAACTGATTCCATCAGCACTTGAGAAACTTGTAAACATGCACACACACAGAATTTGTCCGTTGCAGAAAAACCCATACAATTCTGCTAAATGATTCTTGCACTAAATCCACAGCTTTTGAATAAGTATCAGCACCCCTGTTAGAACAATGTCCAGACTTGATTTAACGGTATCAGCCAACAGGGAACCCCCCCCATTTTACATAATTTGTTCCAATATATAATTCCTGACATTGTAAAACATAGATGTCAACTTTATTTATAAATTCAGTTTGTCCCAATGTAGCTTCCAGCTTAAACTTGTGCATCTTTCTCCAAAAGTATCGGTGAATATAAGCATTAAAACATATTGTATGTAGGCATATTTTGCATCAGTCCTGTCTGTTAGGCTTCTTTATTTACTTGATCTATTTTATTTTGTTTCTTTATTTTAGAAAGAAAAATAAAACCTTCCTCTTCCACATCAGTGGAGAAAATTTTGCTTTTATTTACAAGAGCAAATCTAAACCACCATCACTGCAACCGAGGATGCTATTCCAGAATTACCGACACAGAATGTGGGCTACATCATTATGCTTGGTTGAGTTATGACTGAAAGTAAAATTATCCGTTCAGTTTCTAGGCATTTCTGTGGATCTGTGGAAGTGTGTAGACTGAATGTCTGCGAGTGCCGACACTTCTGTCTCTGTTTATATGTACAGGCGATCACTACATCACCCAGACTCATACAGCACCTCTACGCTTTCTTTTCTCCCTTCACTTGGGCCTTCTTGGCTGGACTCCCTCCAGCCGCAAGGCAGGCCTCTAGCGAGCGCAGCAGAGGAACACAGCATAATAAGGCTGAAACTTTCACAGTTGGAGGTTTTTTTTGTTTTTATTTTGCCCCAAAGAAATACAAATAATAAGTACTTTTAATTGAATTCGCTGTAGTATCTTTCTTTTTCTTATAAGTAGAGTTTGCTAACCTTTTGGAAGGTCATAGTAAACAAGTCTTTTTTATTTAGCAATCTGTTACACTACTTCAGTTGACTCCTTGACTCCTAAATGTGAACAAATGTACTTAATAACAAGTTGCAGAATATAAGAAAGGAGGCAGAAACTACAGTAGCACGAAGTGAAGTGGCCAGTAGAGAACAGTCTACAAAAATAAGTGTAGTCACTTACATGACTTTTGACAACCTGTATGGTTCCCTACATGAACTTCCCATTCTTCACCTGCAGAGCTACACCCTGAGGGAAGCAGGCACGAGTTCAGTCTGGAGCTCAGCTTGTGTCCCAGAGGGGACACAGCGTCATCGCACAAGACAGCCATAAACATGACTGATTTCAAACCACGTTTTTATATAATCATCAGCACGCAGTTTATGCCCTGCTCCTATCTCCTAGCCTTGGATTTGGTCTTTGATATGTTCATAGCATGGCCGGTTTGAAGCTGTGGTTACCTCTGTAATTTCGGCTTTACCTATTGTAAAATCACCAAGGAAAGTAAAGAAAGAGCCTGGTATCATATAAGTAGCAGCCTTCTACAGACCTATGTAGCTCCTAGAAAACTCCTCCTCCTGTTCTTACATGGCCCACCATATTTACCACCCAACCCTTCATATGCTGTATGGGTTTGGTGCACAGAGCTGGAGCTGTTAACCGGCATGTAACCCAGTGCACCAGCATCTTAGACATCACTCAGCTAAGCCAACCTGTGTGCATTGACTGGGCCACAACAGGCTTGTTCCTTACAGCATCCATGAGCCTTCGTAGCTCCTTAAATGGGTGAAAACACATGTTCGGATAACTGCATGATCACTGCTCGAACCAAACAGCAATTAAAAATGTCTGTGCTCACCATTCTATTATTGTATTATTGCCTATATATAGCAGAGTAAGAGAAATTGCTCAAAACTCTATATACCATGTCCAAACACCGATTTAACTTTGTGACTCTTGAACTAACTTCAGAAGGGAAGAAAAGCATGTCATTAATATAGGAAGATTCATTTATGTACCCATGAATCTCAGTCAGGCTTTTCTTTTACCTCACAAGGGGCCTGCACAGCTTGCAATATGGAATACTCTGCAAAAGCTGTCCAGTCATAACTGTAGAAAAATGGAAGATTTGGCTTCAAATTCTCACAGCAAAAATCTGACTGGGAAACAATGGCCCCTGGCACCAGCTCTCCTGACCGCAGACAAGAGCAGCTGACCCCAACTTCCTATAAACGAGTTTGCCAGGTTGACGCCTGCCCTCCTGAGAACGACACACACGGTTGACCTGCTGCTCGACGCTCGTGCGCCGTGTCAGGCCTGCCCGAACATGCTCCCCTACAGCGAGGAGGCCTCATCGCTGCCTTGGTGCCGTCCTGAGGAGAGAAATCCCTCCACTTGCTGCCCTAATGTATGGCTGTCACAGGACACACACAGACTTGTGGAGCTGTACATTGCGAAATTAAATACACCTTACTTGGAATAGGCCTTCTTTTTTTATTTTTTATTTTTTATTTTTTTTCTGATTTATTCCCTCCCGTTATTAATGTTACGGTTCTTGAAAGTCATTCTGGGGTGTACATTTATTAAGATGCTATTAAAATGTACTGAAACACACTAACACAGCATGAAGAAATTTTGAGAGCTCTGTCTGAATGTAGATAAGACTGTACGGAAATAAAATTATACCATGTTCTACTTTAGGAAGATAAAAAGAAGAATCTTTTTTGAGACATGTTATCTCTGGAGAGGAAATAACTGTTGACCAGCTAAAACATGGTGGTGTCAAACACTAGAAAACCACATTAGTTTAGACGATTTAACCCATAGTTTGCCACATTCATTATAAATTAGGAAATACGTGTGGTTCCCCGTAGATGTCCAGACATTTTTTTCCAGATGTTTATGTATTAATATGCTTACAAAAGATTCACCCTTTTTCCTTTCTGGCTGTGGATTGCAGGATGACAGTACTAACACTAAGTGCAAATTCAGATTGCATTTCTCTGCCTTCTGGAAACAATTACCGGAGTTAGGAGCAAGGAAACAGCTTTCCTCAAAGTGAGCATCAGCATCAAAACAAAAGCAATTTAAAATAATAAAAGCAACATGCTATATACGCGCTTGCTTCTAGATTTGAGAAGTCCAAAACCCTAGCAGAGACTGCCAACTCTCCTCCCCATTAGAGTCCTCTAAAAACTGACCTTTCTTCTTCTGAGAATGTGGAGAGTGGGCAGGAGTGGAGAGGACTGTATCATATAAAAAATACAATTTGAATGACTTTTTCAAATAACTGCTTTTTGCTTTCTGTCTTGCTAACGCACAAGAAAATCAGACTTCTCCTAATGCACATCTCAAATGAGCACAGAGCAAAAATAATATTAATTGAAGAGTATTACAACAGTGAGAAACTGAAGAATCAAAAGCATTCCTTCACCGCAAAGTACACAAACTTTGCTTAAATGTTTTCCTGCTAAGGTTACTAAGCAGCATCAAATTCTGCCAGGGCCCTTCTTGCCCCAAAACTGATCTCATTAAAGCTTTTTCTTCAGAGCCTGATCTGTGTTTCTGAAATAGCCTTTTTTTTTTTTCCCTCCCGTAGATTCTATTTGCAAACCAGAAAATAAAAGTATGGCAAAACAAAACAAAGACACAAGTTAAAAACCCTCAAATCTCACCGCCTCTGAAAAAGAAAAGAGATTGTTGCAATTCCTTCCCCAAAAGTATACGAACTTCTATTCCTTTTCCAGACAACTTGAGGAACAACAAGTTCCAATTACCTTTGGATGTAACCCAGAAACTCTTGCTCCCACCCAAGAGCAACTTAAAAAAATCTACCTTCTTCCAGACAACCGTCAAAGTGTCGCCTGCATAAATCATCAGTTATGCCTAAGACAACTAAAACATTGGAGTGCCTGACAAGCTAAAACAATAAGGTAGGTGTAACGTGTAATACTGTGATGGTGACAAAAGCCCCAGGTTCTGTCATGGTTTGGCATTTCAAATATACCTATTATGCAATATATGTGGGTTTGATATGGAGATAAATACTGCTTGTACTGAGCAAGCTCAGGGTGACAGCCAGCATTTCAGTAGTTAGGGATTTCTTTTGCTAAAAGTTATAGTAAGTGTTATACCTCATTAAGTACTTTTTTTTTCACTTTTCAAAACACTGAACCTAAAAACAGGGTCCCTTGCTAGAGCTAAATGAATCTCAGAAGGCAGTAGCTTCCAGAAGAAGATACTGAATTGCAGTGGCAGCTAGCTATGGCACTTGCTGCTTATGAAGTACAACTCCACAAAATAGTTTTTCAGGTAAGTTTAAGTGATTCAAAACAAGCACTCAGGATTTAAAAAAAAAAAAAAAAGAAAGAAAAAAAAAAAGGAAAAGCTGGAGATAGACTTGTGTTTTTGGCACCTGTTTGTTTCCTGTGGTCTCCAAATGGAGCCCCTTAGTGTTTTTGCTAATCCATCTCTGAGCTGACAGAGGTGCAAGATGTGAGCCACAGCTTGCATGCTGTGCTAGAGAATGGCAGAACTCAATAAAAACAATTATTTCAAAGCCTATGTCTCATCTATTATTAAACCTGTGAAAAGAGTTTTAATTTCCTGTGCAATTATATGGTGCAATGTCATATTTGGGAGGGGAATGGGGAGAGAGGGATTGCTTTTGATCAAAAACTTGGCTTTTATATTTTATGGTTTGGATAGCTCTGTACCTCGGGACCTAATTTGAAG
Source organism: Tinamus guttatus (assembly GCF_000705375.1). The sequence goes on from NW_010589533.1 coordinate 267,648, forward strand.
CTGATATACTTCTCTTCAGTCAGAATTTGAGTAAGTCCACTTAGCTATTCAATTATTCCATTTTTTTCCTCATAAGAAAGATAAATTATTAACATTTTGCAGTCTGAAACACCACAAGCAAATGTTGCCTTTCTACCCACGTGTAGACATCTTGCTAATGTGTAGCAGCAAAGGATGATTAATGCATTTTGCAATGGATTCTTACAATTACTTTGACTAATGCTTCCCTGCCATGTATGGCACAAATCAGACTCTATTACTTTTATTTGTTTTCTACTTAGCAGTGATTGTTTTATATACATATGCACATATATATATATATAAAAATACCATAACAATGACCACTTTCCTTTGCAAGTATGATATCAGTTTATATTCTTACTGGGGATAAGCTCACAGCATATGAATTTTTGGAAAAGACAAAACAGAAGGACTCTCTGTCTAAAGAGCTGCAGCTTCTCTGTGTAGTGACAGCACCAGAAGGCCCCACTGGCACCGGAGTCTCATCTGCGCCACTGCCGAGAAGAAGGTGCTGACACCTCGACCTCTTGTCACCAGCCTCAGCTCTGGGTTGCATCATTATGGAATTTAATGCTTTTATTCTGCTATTCTCTTACAGAAAACATTTAGAATAATCATTTCAGAGAAAATGAGAATTTGCACCACTGTACAGGGGAACTGTATCTTTACCTGTCTCAGCATTCAGTGTTCCAATATACTGTCACTTTGATTATACATGAGATAATGAAATATTGAATAAATATTTATAGGAATTCAGGAAGGGATTATGATACAAGAAAATGAAACCTCTATGTACAAGGCAAAGTTAGAAATGATTAGCTATCTCGGATCAGGGAAGCTATAGCTGCAGGTCAAGTCAAGTAAGGGCAAGCTTGCATTGTGTCCGGATCAGGGAGAGGACAACACGGCACAGATCATTTATGAGGCCACATAAGGAAATCAAACATACCTAGTTTAGAAAGGGCTTACTAGAAACATACCACAAAAACAACAGCAGTTGTTGCATTTATAGACACTGACATACACAAACATGCATGAATCTATACCTACCTGTTTCTGTGCAAAAGACAGAAACAGGCAGAGAATTTATCTGAAAATCAATCTTGAACTTACGGAGACAGAGAAAGTGAGGGATTGATTTCCAAATGCATTCTGCAAAGCAATACTCAGGCTGGAGAAAATCGGAGGTTCTGTGTGGTGAAACTGAAGACACCCACTCACAAACTGCCAAACTGGTTCATGGGAACCAAAATACACACACATGCAAAACCCCACTGCATCTTGCTCCATGGTAGCAGTGAAAGCATTTCCATGGGCAACACCAACACGTCTTTTCTATTCTTCTAAAAAGAACAAAGAGCGACAGTTTGTGATAAACAATTAGTCAAACACTTTGAAAGACTCAGAATCATTCTGATTTATCACACGCAGGAGTAATTTACTGTATTATTCTTCTAGTCTTACTAGACGAAAAACACCCAACAGATTATATGGTCAAACTGCCCTCTCAGAAACACCTGTGCAAACCGTGCTGTCTTTTAAATCCACCATTACACATCATCATCTCCAATAATCTTTAGCAATATCTAATTGGTGGCAGTTTCCCCATGAAGGTGGGATTTATTCAAATATTCTGGCTCAAATGTACTGCTAGAGCTATGCTCTTTTCCAACATTCCGGGCAGTTACCCTCTGTGGGCTTTTTCTAACTGCAGTTTATCCTGAAAGCTGCATGGAACAGTCCTCCCACTCTCTGGTTCAAATACATGGGAAGGAATAGGACCCAGTTCACTCTTTCTAGGCTCCCTGGGCCTTAAAAAAAATGTAGCCAAGCTGATTTCTTCCAATAAGCCAACATGACTCTTACTTACACATAGATTCTCATCGGGCAAGACACTGGCAAATAACAACAACCTTACAAGGGAGCTGATGGCTACGTATGAGTGCTGGCAGTAAACAGCGAAATTCAATTCCAGAGCATTTTCTGGCTAGAGACAATTTCTACATCTCCCCTAATAATCAGACTGTCACAGCAAATGGGTTGTCCAGAGAGGCTGTGAAGTCTCCAGACTCACAGACACTCAAATGTGACTGGACATGGCCCTGAGCCACCTGCCTCATCTGACCCTGTTCTGGAGGTCCCGTCCAACCAACAGCATTCCCTGATTGCCTTAATATTACTTTTTTAATAAAAATGCAGAATTATATGCAATGGACAAGATAGGAAGATGCAGCAAAATTGTATTTATAAAAGTATTTGCTCACATCTATTGGATTAAAATGAAACCATTCACCCTTTGTTATTGTTAAAGGTAACTTGGAAAAAAATGAAATATTTTTATTATAAAATTCCACTCTGATGCATAGTTTATTACAAGTGACATTATTTACAAAGGTGGAGGAGAAATTGTGACATTATTTTCTGCATGTTACGCCTTCTAACCTAAACCCTAGCCCTTCTGATACCTTTCAGGGTTTATAGATGCAAGTTATTAAAACTGAATCATTCAAATAAGTATGTATACACATATACACAAAAAAACAAAGCTTCAGCTTGTTCTCAAATCATGGGAATTAGATTTCATTACCAAATCCGCAGTGTAGGAATACCACAGGACAATGCAGGATAATATCTGTGCTATTGATAAAAGTATCAGATTCAGAGGAATGGAAATGATTCTACTTACTTCGAAACAAGCGTGCACACACACACAAATACATAGGGAACCCCGTGCAAAAGCAAAAATGAATGAAGAACAGGAAGACAAGAAAAGGAACTGGATTAAATCTTTCCCTTCATATGACAATGTTATAATATCCTACCAATTTTTATCACAATTCAGGGATTCACACCTCTATACCTTACTTCCAAAAAACGGTTCAACATTTTTCTTCATTATATTAGAGAGGGTAGTAAGCTTTTGCTATTTGGTACTTGGACCGCAGGCTTTTCTGCGGTGCTCACAAACAGGATGTCACTCATTTACTTCATTGATTATATTCAATTGTACATGAGTTTCATGTACAACACACATTGCTTATTCCCACTGTCATGAATTATCCCTTATTCCACTGAAAGGAGCTATTTGAAATTACTAGGAATTGTACTTAATCATAGGACATTTTCTGTACAATCGCTTTTACAGAGTGGCTACTAGTAAAAGTTGCTCTCCAAAACAAGCACTTAATGAATTATTATGGTGAAGGTCTCTATTCATTACGAACAAATATATGTACTTTATAGCATTTCCTGTAAAAAGCACTACCATGTCATAATGCTCATGGTGCAATGAGTCATTGTTTGTTATTTATTTAACTAACTGACAAAATCCTATTGTATTAATTTAGCAGTGCACTTTGCAAACTAGTAGGCCTCCTGATTATGCAGTGCCTATGTGGTACTAATTGAGCACTTAGTTGCCAGTAAAAATTAAATGATAGTGACATACAAATGCATTCTTGTTTTTGTCACTAGAAAGCTGTTTACAAGGCTGAAATACGAATTGCTAATGATCGGATTACTACACCCAAATACTACCTTATTTGCTCACTTAGTCTTTCATTCTGTTTTGCCATCCAAGACTTTTCTTTCTTTAGCTACATGAGGAAGGCTACGTGATGTTTCCACAGGGCATGCATTGCTTCAGAAAGTGGCAGAAGAACCTTTATATTCTTGGCAGTCTTTAGGTTGTTGGAGCGGTCTGTACTACAAGTCTTTTAAGATCTCACTGAGATTAGCTGGCAGGCAGTTACGGGTAAACAGTAACATTTTTAAAAGCATTTAAGCCATTTAAAAAGAAAGTATTATTTCCTGAAATGACTTAAGCTTTTAGACCAACATTGTAAAGGTATCTGAAGAGCCTAAAGTAGAAATGACATTAGGCATTTTTAGATGTTTAAATAAATTTAAAAATCTGGCCTGGAGGAGCTCAAATTTCATTTAAATTAAATTAAGCCAATCATTTCAGTCTATTGCTTGAAGACAGACATATAAATCATAAAAAAATCCTACTAACTTCCTATTGGAAATGAGTTCCATGACTGTCTACAAACAAAAAGCAGCTCTCCAAACCTGTTTTAAACTTTAAACCTAACAAAAGCAATATCTGGTATCAAAGTTAATCAGATAAATTTTAGAGACGTTTCCATTACACTGCTCACATCTGTTAACATTCAGACTATTTTTAATAAATGCAACAATCTCTCTCTCTCTCTTTTCATATGAACATACACATACGTAAATTCCCTTGTCAAGATGGGAGGCAAATTCAGCTCATCCTGCAATCTCTGTGTATCCTGAGCAATAATGCATTTAACCCACTCTAGGAGGTAGCAAATCACAAAGCTTCCTCAGGCTTCACAACATTCAGGAATTTGACGTGTATACTTTTGTATTAATTATATGTAAGTAAATTTATTCAAATGCTACATACAGTTCCTGATGATTGATGCTTCCTTGCCACTGTGTCAAGCCAGGTCTCCCTATATCAGTTCCATCTAAGATGCCTGACATCAGCATTAGACAATATTGTAACTGAGGGAAGAATTTTATACGTTAGTTCTTTGTTTGGTTGTTTTTTTTTTTTTTTTTTTACAACTAATCATAAACACCATTACTTTGCAGTTCATGGCTGACAGTTTGAAAGACCTGACAAAAAAACACCATGAGAAAAAGCACTCGGTAACTATGCCAGGATGACTGAGGGCCAGTACATGATGGTGCTTTTGGCAGAATGTTTTGTTTTAAATTTGCTGGGCAGAATGAGAGGCAGCCACCTCTACTATGAAAACACAAACTGAAATAAAGAAATGACCCGAGGGTCTCCCATCACTCCTGAGATTTCAAGCCTCAGAGTAATTAACTGGTCCTTTTTAACAAGCATGGCTTGCAACACAAATTAGTCGCTAGATGCTCTTCCCTCAAGATAAAGGATTTTAGGAAACTGAAAACTTGGTGCATTTTTTGTTGTTATGGTTTCTGTTTTTTTTCTAGAGCAACTAATGCACTGGTCACTGATGGAACAGCCTGAATAGTAGGTGACCAGTGTCTTCCTGTCTATTTAAGATAAAACGCTTTTTTTTCCTTTTTATCTGAGCTGCAAACGATGGTTTTGATGACCATAGTATTTGTGAACTGATGAGGCTCTCCCCACTGGATATACTTCAGACCTTTTAATATTAAGAGACTTTTCAAAACTAGAAAAGAAAATGAATACATGCTGCTAAAATAAATACAAGTGGATAATATCCTAGCATATGACCCCATGACACTAATGGAATGAGTATGTACGGTAGTTGTGTAACATTCAAGAATTACAACATATTACAATATATCCATCTATTTTGTTTATCTTCCAGGTTAGCAATTCCCAGAAAAAAAGGAAATAAACTGAGTAATAAGAACATATAATAGACACATTTCCATTTGGAAATCAGTTTGAAAAACATATGGCACTAACAATCTGTGTGAAAAGCTTATCTAAGACAACATTTTATTTTTGAAGAAGCAGACACAGAAATAAAGATTAAATGCCTATATTTTCAATGTAAACGAAGATCAGTACCCAAAACTTTATCAAGGCATCTAAATAACTGGTTTTAGAGATATCTGATGTGAACAGTTTCAATGAAAAATGTTGCAACTACATGCAGTTGATCCAGAAATACAATTTTACAAGATAAAGAGGGACTCAGACACTCTGCTTTTGACAAAAAGTAAGATTTTTGACAAATTTACCAGCATTTATTGTTTCTGATCACATGCATAGTTCCTCAAACACACTGATATAATAACTGAGCTAATACTGTTTTAATATGACAGTTCCTGCCTATAATCACATCATTTTCTCAGTTGTCTGTAGAACTATGCATACTTATTAAGGTTAGATTTTGTGATATTGGAGTTTTAAATAAAACTGCTCAACATTTTCTCCTGAGCAAGAAAATCTGGAAATGCACATAAGCGGCAAGGAACTGACTGATAGGAAAATAAATTTTAAATTTGTTCCTAATTTATTTTGGCATTCTGAATATACCATTTACACTACTTGCTATTCTAGTTTACTATGAGTTTTCTTAGCTTGAATTTCAGTAGTCCTGCTCCTAAAAACTGTTGTCTTGTACTAGGAAGACCAGTAGTAGCAGCAGTAGGGTCAGTATTATCAATTTTAATTAAATTCTTCATTTTCTAATATGTTACAAAATTGGTCCACAGGAAGAAGCATAAATAGTCATAAAAATATTTCAGAGTTATTACTTTGCACTGGATAAATATATATCCTATCGGCTTTTATACGACATAGATGTCATTCTTCTCTGATGCTAGCTGACAGACTATAGATGATTTCATTTCCTTTCAGTTTTTAGTTTGTTGTATCTGACTGCCACAACATGTAGCAAATTGAATGATAAAAAATTAAAGGTGGAATTTAAAACTGAAAACTTGATTCGATATACGTATTAAGGCTGTGTACAGATCAGTGACGTGGGACACACAAATTTTGTGCCGTACAGCAGACACTGCGCTGAAGACAGCTCTGCACATCGCAATACCCCTTCGGCATGTTTCTTCCAGAGCTGGGTTCATGTCTGAACATCAGCCTGAGGGCTGACCGAGTAACTATTTTAACCAGTAGATCTTTGTTGGTAAACACAAAAATACACAGTTCAGTATTAACTGCTTGCTGTACCTGGTCTCCTAGGGTGTCCACTGATCCTCTGACAACTGGCAGAAACTTTGGCTGTATCTATGCTGGTGGGTTATGCACTGCCCGGGACCATCGTCAGGGAGGACTTGGCACCCCGGACATTTAGCAGTCCTGTTCTACAGGGATCCCGCAGGATCTTTCAGAGCAGCTACGCAGCACATCTGAAAGAGGAGAAACAACTCTTATGGCTAAGGAAATAGCTCTTAATGGAATACACAGACCTGGGAGAGCAGGTAGGATAGGGCCACTGAACCATCTTGGTTCCTGGGGAACATACTGAAAACTGGGGGTTTTACTGATGTAAAGGCAAGGACCAGGTTACAAGGCTTAGAAATAACAAGAATTCATAGCCTTTTTCTTCTGTATTTCTTTTCTTTCTTTTCCTTTTCCCTCACAAACACCCTTAAGGGAGCCAGATCTGAAGTGAATGGCACTGACAGCAAGGTAAAGACAAAAAATAATGTGCTTATTTCTTTACGAAAGACTTGTAAAGGTTGTAGAAGGCATGGGGTAAACTAAGGAAGAAAAATAAAAATCTTTCTGCACTTTCTTGGCAATGGCAGGTGGGAGAACTATTTTGCTGAAAGCCTTGCATCCTGCCATAAGGATGTGGAGTATCCTTAGGGATAGTACTGTGACAGCACTTAAGGACAGTACTATGAGGGCACCAAAGGCTTTAATTTGACCTGACCACCCCCATCTGGGATCCTCCACCCATTGGCCCAGGAACTGTATTTAAGCTCAGGCCTTTAGCCCAGGGGCTTCCTTAGTGCAGCCCAAGCTGTGCTGTGGGCAGAATGGGGTCTGGTCTCACTCCTTGCTGCACCTCTTCTGCTGATTTGACCCTTCTCCAGCTTGATATTGGATCTGCCTGTTGCCTCTGGGGCAAAGAGCTTGTCCTGCGTTTGTGGGACTGCCACCTGAACCTGCCCAGCTGCTGTGGGGCTGTGTCCTTGTGGATGAGGGTGCTGGCCAGCTCTCACCCTGCTTCTTGGAGCAGCTGCTCTTGCTGCTTCCTGACAGGTATTTCTTGGAGCTTGTTTTTTTCAATAGAGTGTATATATCCCTTCCTACTTTTTTATTTTAATTTTCTTATATTTTTAGGCAAACTGAGTGCCCCCTTGCTACTGTCTCTCTGCACCTTTTTAATAGCACAGCCATCTCCATCTACATGGGTCTTTTTCTTAGTCCTGCCTCCAGCTGCTGGCCCAAGCTGGTTTTCATCATTTATATGCCCATTTCAGACAGTTTCTTTATTCCTTTTAAAAGATATCTTCCTCCATGCAGGCTGTTGTTCCTGCTTGTTCTCTCTTCCATGTCCTTCTCACACTTTTAATAATCCCCTTTAGCAGAACATCAGTGCCTCAACTGCTTTTCTATCCCTATCAGTGTGTCTGAGTCTGCCATTGCACTTGGTTGCTAGTGTTTGAGCAGAAAAAAGGCCCTCAAAAATGTTGTCGGATGCTTGGCCCCAGAGTGAATGTTTTGCTGTTAGCTGCTTGGGGTTGAGGTGAAACACTTCAACATAATTTATGACAGACTAGTGACATCTTATTAAACCCCTCGTCTTCATCTCCAGACCCCTGGGGACTGCCACATATCCATGCCTCTGATCAGTGCAGCTGGCCCTAACCAGGCCTTGGCACCTGAACAGCTTGTGCTCAGGAAGCTCCCATGGAGAAAATACAGAACAAAATGCAAGTTAGGGCAAAGTCACAACTAAAGGCAGGTACCTACTCCAGCACTGCATAGTCTAAAGCTGACCCTCTGCTTTTAGTCAGGTGAAACATGTGCCTACTGACTGTAAAATGGGCTTAGACTATGGAGTTAACTTTGCAAAAGTCTTTTAATGGCTTCCTTATGTTATCTCAATTTTAAATCACTTACTACCACTTAGAGCTTTTAGAAAGCATGACATTTTTGATTAATTTATTTGTGTGACAAGAAACATTGGATTTTTTATTTTTTCATGCTTGTATTTTAACCATTGTTATTGGTGCTGTGGTACAACACTTCACATTTCATACCTAGTAAAATAATACCCAATTCACTCCTTAATGTCATCTTAGAATATTGTTTGACATCAAACTCTGCATGCATAAAAATATATTTGAAAGGGCTCTATAAAATTGCCTAGATGACTAAAGAAACAGACATTTTAATCTATGTAAAACAATGACCATAATAGATATGCAGTTTTTGGTCTATCTGTGTTTGCTCTCCTTAGTCCTTTAATTTAGGCAGTACTTTGAGCTGTATGCAAGCAAAAGGTAAATCTGCTTTGGAAACAGATAGTGTCCAAAATATGCACTCTGAGTTGTCTAATCCATGAACAAAATAGAAAATTCTCATTAAATATGCAGCCAGTTGCCCCTATCCTACCTCCTCTGCTATTCTCTGAAGCTAAATTGTCATTTCAAAAATCATTCAGAAACACTTTTAAGATTAAAAACTGGCCAAGTTTGAAGGTTCTGTTTAGGAAGCTGTCTCTTAGGAAAGGGAAAAAAGTTATAGTAGTAAAACTCTCAAATACCCAGGTGAAGTGTAAAAGAGGGCATCACAAGAACAATCAGGGAGCAAAATGAAGGTTCATTTAAGAAAACAAAGTTGGTAAGATGGAAAAATCCTGGCCCAAAATACAGCAATATATCAGAAAGTTAGATTTGTTACCTTGAATCTCCCAGGTTTCTGAGAGTGAGTGAGTGTGATGAACAAAACTCTGAAAGCAACTGGGAGTTATGAAACCTTGTTCTGCACAGCTGCATCTAGCTAGCTAACTGCTAAGGCCTCAGCTGAGCACAGGGTAGTTGGAAGGAGATCCATCTTCCCACTCACCATTTAATGTTTGTCACCTGGAGCAATGCAGGGGCACCTGCATCAAGTTGCAGATTCTCATTAACTATGTATGACTTATCTAAATAATTCTCACTTCTGGTAAAGGAAAAAAAATGTGAAATCAATGAAACTTTAATTCTTATGTATGAGTGTATTAACTGGAGGATATTTAACCAAGAGTGGAGTTCATATTGCAGTGTTTCCTTGCTGGGGTTGTAACTGGTTCAGTCCCCTGTGTGGCTGCTTATTTTCACATGAATTGGGAGTGGTAATATATCAGAAATAAGTATAGCTAAGACTAACCTGAATGAAGTAGGGAAATGGATTAAACATTGCACTTTGGAACCAAAAACTGGCATTGAGGCTGCATATGCTCATACACCACCCTTTCTTTTTCCCCCGAAGAAAACTGATGCCATCCTACTGAACTGACTCACCCCTGAGGGATAATCAGCAAACAGGAGCACAGTGTCCTGGGGAGAGGAGTTGAGGCTGTTTAGAGGAACAAGAACTAGGAAAGGAGGTCAGGGTCAGAGGCAGGAAGAGGAAAAGAAGAGATAACAGGGAGAGCTGAAAGAAACAGCCCAATCGGAGAAGTGTACATACCTACATCTGTATGCAGGATGGGTGAAGAAAAACCCATCAGACAATTTTCAAGAGCAGTTTGGCTTTAAAAGCTGAGTGTTGATCATATTAAAGACTATATATTATGTCAAGTCTTCAAGGGCTGTTTCTCCAGAGAATGCTACCTCACCATAAGATACAGTGGACATGATTGCTATTTCTGAGTCTCAGAAAAATTAGAATGTTAATTTATTGTTCAGCTGAGCCAAGTGTTTTCTTTATAAAATATTACTAAGTGAAGGGAATTCCATCTCGTTAAATATTAAAACTGCCTTAAAAGATGCTCTTTATTGGGATTTCCTCTTTCTGTTTTATTCACTGGTCTTCGTTATCTGGCTACTAGCTATGAAATACAGGAAGAAAAGACATTTAAAAATAAATGTGTAATAGCTTTATGGGTCAGGGGTAGAGCATACTACAATTAAATCAGAGAATGGTTTCTACCTGAAGTGGATTTGCAAAGTCAAAGTTATTTTGCATTTTTTGGGGAAACTGTTCAAGGTATGTCTTTTTTGGTACCTTCTCATCTATAACAATGTATTTCTAGGTGAATAAGCTTTTGCTTCCAGATAGTTTTATTTATTTTATCATTTTTTATCCATTTCTATGTTCCTCCTCAAGCTTTTCTGAAATTCTTTTGTTGATTTCATGTGTATCCTCTTGACATAGCATTTTTCCTATGGGAACCATACTATGAATATTTGTCTTGCATACAGTTTCTTCAGAAATATGTCATCTTGCAATGCTGCAGCAAAACCTCGTATTCTTAACTCTACATTTTTAATCATGACAGATAGGCAGCCACAAATTTCCACATGTAGAACAGGAAGTGCCTCTCAACCAACAGCTTGTTCAAACACCAATATTCACCTTCTCTGAGCAATCATCTGTAAGAAATATGTAAGTGTCGCTTTACATAAGTTATTCAATTAAAACATATCTATTTGACCTATTTAAAAAAAGACAACAGAAATCTTCATTAACAATAAGCTTTGCATTATTCTTCTGTCTTTGAATAAGCAATGGATTACTTCCAGTTTGTAAATGACATTCAAATGGGAAGCTTGTCATTTTGCCACTAGATTTTTTTTTTTCCTCTCAATTAGAGCATAGCAGCTCATTAGCTCCTCTTCCTGTATATGTCCCCATCACCACTCTGAAGAATGCCAGCACTTGAAATAGGACATTTTTTTCTAGCTCAAAGTGCATTTTGCCTTTGGTCTTTACACAAAATTAATTATAATTTTCCCTTCTAATCTCTAGTACATCATTAGGTCTTTGAGATTGGAAATCTGTTTTTGCTAACAAATGGCTAAATGCCAAACACTGGTGGCATTTTAAAATGAAAATGGCTAAATTCAACAAATTGTATTCTCCTTCCTTGGCATTTCCCTTCCGTATTTTGTTTTGTTTCTGAGAATGTCTTTTGGAATGTGATTTTAACTTCTTTTCTGACTTAAACTCACTTTTTTAATAAAAACAAATATTGCAGTAGCCTTTATGAGTGTGGGCATGTGAAAAACCAATCCAAGTATACATGGACACAGGTTTAGTCACCTCAAGGCTCTGTGCAGCCTGCTGTTCCTCCGAATCCCACACAAAGCAGCACAGTATAGCAGGATTCCCTGGGAAGACCTACCCCTGTGAGGCTGATGAGAGCTGTGCAAGAGCTGGCATGCCCTACCCTGTTATCCCTGAACTGCCACATCTCCCCTTCCTACTTACCCTGCAGAAACCATCTGAGAGAAATGAGCTCTGGAAAACCACCTCACAGTAGCTAGATATTATGGATTTAAGGTTTAGAAGAGCCAAGGATTCTTTCAGCCAATAATGATTTAGGAACAAAATTAGCTTTATTCTATTATTCCACAGAAGGAATGCTTAAAACCTTGTCCTGTTACTGACCTGTTATAAACACCAAGGGATGATGTCTCAAACACTTCTAAGCAATTTCTGAGCAGCATCTGTTGGCCCCTCCATCCATGTGTTCTTTAGTTAATAAAATTAAACAAGAGTTGATTCAAAAAAATTTAATACTTGTATTATCAAGTACATACTTTTACCTTCTACTTATGTTATACCTTAAATAGATCAGCATTAGGTCAATTACATGTCCTTAAACTGGCAGGCAGTGTTGAGGTATAATTCTTGCTTTTAAAATTTCTTTTATATTTCTTTGTAATATAAGAATATTTGGTCTAAGATGCCCTTGAACAAAGAGCACAGATTCAAAATCAGAGCAAACCACTGATTAGGTGGGAATGCTTACAGCTTTTCTTTCTCCTAAAGAGTGAAAAAGTAAGCAAACAACCAAATGAATTTCTCAGAGGTAACAAGTGCTGGAAGTGCAACTGATATAATACCTAATGTTAGAGAATTTTCATCAAAAGATCACAGTGAAAAAGCAATTAGAAGTGAACATAAATGATCTGTACACATTGCATACATTTTTCCTTCTAGAAATTTCCACTTGGGATGTTATTTTGTTAAAAGTTTAACAAGGCTACTGCGGCATATTAGAAAGCTGTTCTGAACAAAAACTACTCCTATATCAGTGATACACAGTCTCTCTGACCTTAGTCTTAATGTTAAGAGACATCCAGAAACACTAAGATCTGTCTTACTAAAAGTAGATGGATTAATCAGAATACTACTTTATTCCTGAAAAGAGCAAATATTATTGTTTTAACTAGCAAAAATGGGCTTGTTAATACTCCCTGCTCAGATAACTAGATAGAACAGCTAGGCAATACTTGCCTTTAATTGTCATCTTTGCTTTTTCCTTGCTGAACAAACTAGAACGCCTGGTTGCTCAGTTGCTCTGACCTTTTTCAGGTCACTAATACATGACTAAATTAATATTTTTAAGTAGTATGATGGAAACAGAATATGCAGACCAGAATGCAAAGAAAAATGCAATATTTAATACTAGCCATTTTACACTGACTTCATCAATTCCTACTCAGGTTATAGGGCTAAATTCAATGATAAATAAGGATAAATTCAGTGATGTTTCTAATGTCTTTCCTTGAACAGGATCAGGTCCTTGATGGCTAACTTTATGCAGACACCTGATGAACTCAATCACCCCTTCTTCCTATTGTGAAATCAGTTCACTTTTAACTTTATTTGCCTGCTTTTATGAGGAGGAAAAAAAAAAAAAAAAAACCCTTCAGCTGCAATAAGGTATATGACTAGATAATTTAAGTAGTATAATTCTTTTTAATTCTGTGTGGATATATTCTTATTTATTTGCATATAAAATGTTCCTAAGTATATTCCTGAATCTGAAGGAGTAGTGGGTTTACCTTTCTATGACCTTTTGATTGAATGATAATGATTATTCCTTTCCAAGCTATCAGTTTTGCCATTCTGTAGGTTCTGGCAAGGAATGAGTTAAGACATTTGCAAAGAAAATCCAAATATTGAAATGTGTGTGTGACACATTATTCCTTGCATATCACCCACTATGACACTGTTATTTTGAGTACCAATAATTATGTACACCATTGACATTTTTTAAATAGTCATCTTCAAGATATTATATGCAGACAAATGTAGAAATCATTGAGGTAGCTAATGTACGGTATCTTTCATGGACTTTCCATGTGACATGTATGCAAGGCACCTACCAGGAATGTAAACCATCTCTGGATTGCTGCTATAGGGAAGATTCAGTCACGTTCTAACAAGATACTAGGAGAGAGCTCCACAAAACATGATGTATTTTAGATCCAAAATAAGGCTCTTAAACTTTTTGATCAATAAGAGTTTTAGATGAACCAAATCCCTGTCTTTTAAGTCTTGTCTGTGTTTTTAACAGCAAACTGCTGTGGTTCCTGCTTTCTGACATGCTTACAAGGATCCCAGTTTCAAGCACTGATCCCAGAAGCCAAGGTCTCCTGGGAACCACACATGACACTTTAGAGAGTGGATGAGCAGGACAGGCTTCTCATAATGAATGCATCTCTTCTCTTTACAAAGGAGAAGGATGTTTTTCCACTTGCAAATGATTTTACCTCTCAAGGATTTCAACGGACAGAGCTTCTTCCTCACAGTTTTCATGCTTAGGTGTTTTATGCCATTGCTCCTGACTTTCTGATCATGTAACTGTCCCCAGTGTTTCCTGGCCTTAAATCTGTCCAGCTGTAGGCACACAGTATTAGTCCTGAAGTTGGTGGATGAAAGTGTGCAGTGCTACAGTTCTTCTAAATACCTATAAAGATACCAGATATTTTCCAAGTCCTTCAGCTTATGAATTACACCCCTGCAAGTAAATTGACTGCTCATGTAAGTTAAATACACATTTTTCAATCCACAACTGAAATATTTATCAGTCCATAGAAAAGGCTGCTCATTTATAGTGACTGTTTCTAAATGTTTTTTGTGTAAACAATTATAAGTGATAATACAAGTGCATTATTGATTTACAGCTTGTTTAGGTTACACCTATTGCACTTACCTTGCATGCCTACATTTTGCCATTGATAAAAATCTTTGGTTTCAGAATGAAACTGAACATTTCACCAGATTGTGCGGTATTTCTAATTTGTTGACTTGTAACTTACTTATGATCAGAATTGTATCCTGAGGAAAACAGACTGAGCTAGAAGCTTGGCATTTGGGCTTTCTTGGGCATTCAAAGAGTTTTTGATCTCAGAAAGGAGCATGGAGGAGAATCAGCATATGTCTGCACAAAGGCTCAAAAGAAGGGATGGACATACTTGACATGTTAGAGCACTGTTGACTTGTTTTTGTGTTATCTTGTAAAATGGTACCAAAACTGTCCTGGTCATATTTAAAATCAGTTTCTTCTGTGAAATTTCCTTAAGTGGAACTCATGGTTCCCTAATTAGGTACATTCCAAATCTGAATGTTTGAAAGAGATTGAATTTTACAGAGGATCTTTCTCATGTGTTTTGTCATGCAAAAATTTAAATATAATATAAATACAGCTATAAACAATACTGATGTTGAAGAATTAGTTCTAATTCACATAATTTTCTTATTTAGATTTATTGTCATTATCAGCAAAAGTGTTGGGATTGAAAGAGTTGCAGAAGTTGATCAGTATTATCATTGGCTGACTTTGAGCTCAATCATAGCTCTCCTCCTTTTCACTGACATTCAATAAAACTTAAGCCAGGAGGTTACATTTAAATACTGTTGGCATCTGAGACTAAGACGACAGTGTTTAAGTATCACAGCTGCATAATACTAGGTCATCGCTTCACATCTGGGATGGGACTTTTGAAGTTACTCTCACAAGTGCAATTTTACAGCTAGCTAACCATTCATAAGCTACTGGCAAATACCCTTCAGATTTCACAAAATGCACTAACACAGTAATTGGACTCAAAGGTCAGCAAGTAGAAGGCACTACTTCATCCTGTCATTTATGATGCCACCTCAGTGTGGACCTGTCTGACTTAATAATAGTTTTGATCTTCAACTACTCCTCTGCATGGAAGGAAGAGGAGAGACTCCAGTGTTCCAACATAGATGCCTTTTTGTCTGGGTAATAACCATTTGTCTGAAATCCTGTTTTGATCAAAATAGGATTTGAGACCCAGAAATAAAACAAAACGAACAAATTGCCCTTAGCATTGCACACTTCACAAAGAGACTTTTAAGACTGCAATTGCTTAACTGCCTAGTGGAAAAAAAAATACTCCTAATTCCATCCTGCTGCATGGATCACATGTTAGGCATTCTGTTGCCTTGCTATATATAGAAAGAGCAGGCTCTTCCACAGCTAAATGTGTTTTTTTTGTTTTTTTCTTCTTCCAGAAAAAATCCTAAACCCTTGGCTTCCTTATGTTGCCTGCACCAGACAGTCTGGCAGCGTTGGGTTGCAAAACTTCAGCAATGAATATCATTCAAATTAGCATTTTATTGCATGCAAGCTATTATATACTGTCCCAAGCCACTCATGTGACCCTGCACAGAAGGAAACTTTTTCCAACCCCTGGTGTCCTCCTCTTGCTTCTGTCCAAGCTGAAGCAATGCTACTATGTAGTAGTATTATGGATCCTATCAATTTAGTCTGCTTTCAAAATCTGTACTTTGGTGGAAGCTTGATTCCCATGTTCTTAAGTAGTCTATCACTATAAACTAAATGAAGATCTCTGCCTCCCACTGCATAACAAAATAAGCAGAAATGCTGAATTGCAATATATTAGTTATCTGTGCAAATCTCTAGTTATGATCAGTAAGCAATCTAAGTAATTATTTACTTGTGCTTTGAAATACAGTCAAACAGAGGTGAGTTCAAGCACTTTTTTTTCTATCAATACTTCTGTGAGCAGATAGAGGAGTTCTGCCTTTAGATAATGTTGTTTTCCCAAGTCCCATTGTTTTGTTTTTAACTTTAAAATAGACAGTAAAAGTCTATTTTACAGTGAAAATATTAATATAATGACAACACAATCATGAACTACAAAGGAGCCAAAAATCTATAGATGATCTTTTCTCCTTCCCTGACACTGTTTTAATGAGTATTCATTTTCACTCTGGAAGTACAGATGGTAAAAGCATCCACAAAATATCCATCTGTAACCCTTTTGTATAGGAGGCTTTACTTCAGGAAGAAGAAAATGCAGCAAATGCATGTGTTCAATGTAAAATATCATGCAATGTAAAATGCATTATTTACATTTATACATTTTAAAAATCTAGTGTAAATAAAATCTTTAAGTCCTCAATAAAATATTATCAAAGATGTACTCAAAATATCTGCAACAAGACAAGCACATCATTATCTGATCATTGATGTCAACAGTATTCTGGCAAACTCGAATTCAACGCAGTAGTTGATCGAGGTGAGTCTGTTCTTCAGATAAGATATTTGTAAGAATAGAGTTAATGAAGTCCTGGATGGTCTTAAAGTCAACAAACACACCATCCATTTGCAAAGATATATTCTGCGTCTTATTGATTATCTTTCTTACTGTAAACATTTGTGGCCTATTTTTTCTAAACGATCAAATAAATTATGCATGTACATCATTGTATATGTGAGAACTGCACACAAGAGCAGTGCTTGGGTTACCGAGAAGCATATCTATACATTTTAACTTTTAGAAGCATAATACGGGTTTATTAAGGGTAACAAATTAATCACCTGACAGTGCAGAATTGTTCCCTTCAGTACTGTGCACTTCAGAAAGTGATAGTCAATGTAATTACAAAAGTGCTAAGCGACAGGAGTATTAATATTTCCCCTTGGGGGATTTTTCCTTGAACTTACCTGACAGGAATTGCTTTTATTCTTCACATTAGATCAGTTTTCCCCCTTTTCTTAACTTACTTCAGCTTCTAATACTTAGATTTTGAAGAACCACATCTGATTTTTTTTTTTAACCTGTTTTCAATAACTCTAAGCTCTTAACATATTTCTCCTTTACTTGCTGCTTGGTCATGTCATGCATTTAATTCCACACTTCTTTGAGTGCCATATTCTTATTCTTACAGGGATGTCAGGATGGTAATCTCTGGGGAGAGCTTCACGGCTGCCTGATCTAGGTAGCAAAAACTGCCCTACCACTACATTTCTTAATAACTTTAAGAGCTTAAAAAAAAAAAAAGAGAGAGAGAGAGAAAATTACCTTTGATTATTTATAGCTCTTCAGTCTTTTGTTTTTGTTGCTTCTCTGACAGAGTGGGGAAGAATGCTCATCTTCACTGGAGTAAATCAAACTTTTTTTGCAATGTTCTCATCTATACTTCCATAACTTAGTGAGAGACTTCTTGTTGTGGAAATACTAGATATACTTTTTGATATCTGGCTTTTTTTTTTTGATATCTAACTGCTCACGTTTTCATTTACTTTCTAATTTCCATTTTACCTGCTACTCTAAGGCCTCTTTTACAGGCATTCTTGGCTCCAGCTTTTCAGGCAGAATACTTTGCTCTCTCTCTCTTTTTTTTTTTCTTTCTGTTACCTTATCATTTAGTCATAGTCATTTTTTTCCCTGCTTCCTACACCTTCCTTTTCCATCTAGAGATAGTGTAGATCACATTTCCCACAGAAAGCAGAGATATGTATTTTTAACATTTTTTATGCAATGTTCAGTAAACTGGATCAGAATTTCTAGTACACTATTTCTGAATATACTTATGTATGGACTCCATGTCTGCATGGCAGAATAAGGCATGACACAAGTTTTGAAGGTAGTGGAGACCCTTTGGACTAAACTTGTTCTGTATCACAGGACCATCCAGGCTTAGCAAGCAGCTGTGTCTCAGTGGGTTGTACATTTTGTTCACCATTACCAGCAGTATTAGCTCATTGGGGCGCTGTGCACGTGGACAGATTTTGTGTTGGAGGTGTCAGGCTTGCAGGCTGAGCGCAGCTGAAGGCTGCGAGGGCCTTTCTGCAATCGCCAGAGCAGATGCCTGACGTGTCCACACACACTTGGGGTTGAGGGGACTTGTGCTGTAACAGACTAGAATAACTCTGCCCCACAGCGTACTGCATACCAGCTTCCTCAAGCAGACAATCCTTAGCAGCTTACAATCTGAACAATTTCTACGTGTGGATACATATATATCTGCAATATGAACTAACTCCTTTGTAGTACCAACCAGCGGGGGAATAGCCTCTGCTTTTGTGCAGCAAGCAGCTTTGTAAAGTACCAACGTGAGGTCTCCAAATTGTGTCCTCATGTGAAAGAAGGAATTCAATGGCTACATCCCCCTGAAACCTGAACACCGGGCTCCGCTCCTCTCCCAGAAACCAAAGGTACTGAAACACCCTCAGATCCCACGGCCAGATAATCAGACCATCTATGTGAAAAATGCAGGGCACGGCTTTCCATCTGTTTAAAAAGCAAAAGCAGAGAGCTACAAACCCGAGGGACATTACTGTTGGTTTAGGCATTTCAGGGCACTTGTTATCTCCGGCTTAGGTTTCGATGAGGTTATATATCTAAACTTAGCAGCAGGCATGGCGATCATTTTTCTTGCCACTTAATTGTCCCAGAGCAAGGCTGATAGATGCAGCGTCCTTAAACAGATAGAGGAGCACATATTACCATGATGAAGACACCTTATTTAATCAAGTCGTGGTATACTGTCATTGTCCTTGACTTCACTAATAAAAAGTGGACAATTCCCACCCACTGCCATTAGCTCACATTCTCACTCTTCAGATTCAATGCTGTCCAATCACTCTGTCCCTTAATACATTAGATTTATTGTTGCTTTTTCTCTGCTTGCTTTTACAAGTTTTGGCAACACAGGTAGTAGTCAAAAAGTTTGAAATAGCTGGGCTTCCTCCAGTGTTAAAAAAAAGGCTACCTGAAACCTTATTTAAAAAGTGCCATAACAATGTTTTAAATTTTTAACCTAGAGATTTTTGCAACACTATTCTGAATCTTTTCCTAATGTGCAAAAAGAGAAAGCAGTAATGCGTTTGAAAACTTAGTTCTAATTTTAAGTAGAAGAATACAATAAACATGAACATGTTAAATTTGCAAGCAGTACTAATGCCTCCATTGCTGGCACTAGTGCTAAAACAGTGTCCAGCTTTAAGATCTGCCTGATACAAAAGGCAATTAATTATGGTTTTCAAATAAAAGCTTAAGAATAGCTGGTAGCTCTGAAAGCAGTACCCACAAGGAACTAGTCATTTCATTTTATTGTTTTTAACAAACAGAACTTCTTGGGCAAATTCTGTGTGAGTTAGTTATAAACCCATGGGGTGATAACAGGACCCTAAAGATGTAGTTAACAGTGAGAAGAGTTAAAATTACTTAATGATATTTGCCTATAAAAATTAAATTTCCACTGCTTGAAGCATTAAAAGTCTTTTTTTTCTTCTTCCTGAAAAGAAAATAGTTCCATTTAGTCAGAAGCGATAGGCATCACATGAAAAGAAAACAAAATAATGCAACTCTTGCTATGATGAATGATGCACATTCGGCTTTTTACAAAGATTACTTTGAACAGAAGGACCACAGCCTTTACTTAATATTGTGCCGATATCATGGAAGGCTAAATAGTCCACTGTACGTTTTTCCTGTTCAAATGCTATGCTGAGAAAACATTTCTTATTAAATCATTCAAAAATACAACACAAAACCTGATCTGTTTTTACTGGTATGTTTGAGAACCTTGAACAGTATTTTGAGAACTGGTCCAAACTTTGAGTTTTAAAGTAACTATTTAATAAACAAGATGTCATTCCTATTTTTATGATAAAGCTTGGCTTTTACAAATCACTCGGCCGAAACCAATATATCCCAACCCAAGCTTTTGAATTTTGAAGCAGGGCACAAATAACTCCCCCTGAACCTGTTCTCAGAGTGGGATTTATTAGTATCCTCTGGCAAATGAGCAGGGACCCTAAGCATTAACAATGAGCCTACACTCTAACTTCTCCGTGGAGCCTGGGTGGTAACGGCCTGACACGCGCAAATGAAGAAGGCTCCGTTCTGCCGGCAATGCGTGTGCACATTGTAACTCCAATTAGTATCATTAATCAAGAAGGGAACCAGCTCCAAGCCCATCACAACTTTATGCTGATGTTTCATCCAGGTATGCCCTGCACTGAGAAGAGGCACCCCCAAAAGCTGACAGTGACACACAGCCTTCCTCTTTGCTCAGTCATCAGCCATATGTTCAAACAGGGAGAGAGCCGACTGCTGTGACAGGACATCAATTTTTGTCATCCAGCCCTCGACCAAAACACACATGGATCCCTCTTAGCTGCCCTGTCATATTAGTGCAGGCACTCATTAATTCTTCTATATTTAAAGCTCGCACTTCTCTTTAGAAACCCTAAATAATCCGATTCTAGTTGACACGAACTATGAGATCAGGTTACAACTGAACCTGCAAGTGCTGGGACAGCCAAAGCCATGTCAGCATGGCCAGTTTGAAAACCGCTCCTCAGGGAGCCTCCACTGCAACACCCATCGGCTCAAATTCAAATGAGAATTTAAGGACAAACATTGTCTCTGTACCTCTACATTTAAGTAAGTGTCACCAAAGGAAAAAAAATGCTAATCTTAAGCATTAAGACTGGGGACATTAAAGAATACAGTCCTCATAAAACAGCAGACCTAAGACCGACTGTGGCTCTGATGTGGCAAACTCAATCTACAGGTTTTGTTGTCCTCCCCTGACTGATACTGACAGGTGTAAAACATGCAAACCCCACTCCTGAACAGTGTTTTTCAGGCATGAGGGTTGATGCTTTAAAACTTATACGATGATTAATTGATTATTATTTGCCTTTCTGGAATACATTTTCACAGTTATTCAAGGATTAGAATTAGAATTACAAATAATTTTACACTGCATCTCTACTCCTTGAGTTCACTGATGAGATTTCTTAGAGGTTAAAGCAGACAAAGTGAAATGGAAATTGAAAGTGGCAGAGAGGCAAAAAAATCTCACTTACAATGAAGAAAAATGCAATTAAAACATTATTCTTATGTGAAATAACTTTTTACATAGAAAACAGGGACCTTGGAAAACATGATTGATAAAAGATTTGCATGTAGAGAAATACAGATACATTTATATTACCTGTAATAGAACAGGACAAGCTATTTCCATGTTGATGGTTTCCTTAATGCTTATGCTGATTCTTGAACTTCCCATTTCAGCATCATCATTCCTTTCCACAATCTGAAATGTAAGTTGTAGCATTAAGTTTAAAGTCAATCATTATGGTACCTTCAACATTCATAGTTACAACTTAAAACACAAACAGGTAAGAAGCTCCTGATGATAAAATAATAATAATTTTTTTTCCTTCTGTGGACAAAACATCAAAGTATTTTATAAACACATTACTTTCTCTGCATGGAAAGCTTTCTTTTTCTCTAGATTTTCCAATGGGATTGTTATATTTAGTGACCTTTTGGAACTTTCAAGGTCTATACATTTCTCCTTCAAAACTTGGATTGAGACTTCTATTATATAAATTTAAATAACCAATCTCAAATAACACCAAAATATATCTTCTACATTACATAAAAATGCATAAGATTGTTTGCATAATACTCGTATTCCTGCATAAGGACTTTTTTTCCTTCTACATTCTGAGTAAAATATTGATGGAGAAAATAAATATATTGAACTTCTATAATAAACATGCTAGAATAAATGTCAAAGTTTACATCCTACTTACAATACTTACAATATCAGTAAGTAATCCCCTTATATTCTTTTGGAAAGAGCATTAAGGACTCTGATTTTAGAAAGTGCCATTTGTATCTATTTGCATTTTTAGAAATGAAAATTCTTTAACGATATTTAGAATATATGAAGAAGACATGCCAGGTATTAAGTGGATACCATTGCCAGTGTAATTGTTGTCTGCGTGTCTGAAGTTCTCACAGTTTTTTAATTATCAGATGAAATACCTCAGAGCACTTGCATTTGCTATGGACTAAATCACAATTATTGCTAAGTGAAGGCAATAACTGCAGAGCAGCTGAGACATGGAAACATATGGTCCTGAAGCAACTTCTTTGCGTAACTAGGTCCTCAGTGATACTGCAAATCCATGTGGTTTAGGCTCCTTAATCATATTTTCAAAGATACAACCCTTAAGGTACCTATCAAAATGTTGATTCTTTTGAAATTTTTAATTTTGGGTTCTAATTTTTGGTTTTAATGAAGTTTGCACTTTCTTTTTTTTTCCCCCTCCTTATTTCTTTTGTGTTTTTTTTTTTTTTTTTTCTCCTTGGAGTTGAGTCTTGCATACTGTGGCTAGCATTTTAGTTGAAGAAACTTCATTTTTAAAATATTTTGTGTCATTGCTGTAGAGCTCTTGTTGTTTTGGTCTCATGTGTTTTCACAGGATTTTCATGTTTATCTGTGAAATTAAACTGGAAAAAATACCTAAAAAACCCACAAAACACACGCATTGAACTCTGGTCAAGATCTGACTGTGGAAAGTATATTGAGAGGCTAGTTTGTATGTTAAGACCTTTAAAATGGAGAAAAAAAGTGCGTGTTTTTATTTGATATCTTTTGGGACTTTTTTAATCTGTCAGTCCTGAAAACTAAGCATGAAATATGTATCTCACAATGGATTATTAACTTTTCATGCCTCGTCAAATCCAGTACTAAAAAGAGGCCTCAATTTTGATTTTATTTACTTTGGGGTAGATTCATTGTTTTCTGGTTTTTGTTTTGTTTTGACCATCACTCAATACACTTGCACTACTCACGAGCGGTGTTACGGAGTATACAGGTACATAAACATGATTAGTCACAGAATGATTTTGAATTACTGATGGAAACATTCTATAAGAAAAGAGAACAGAAAAAAAAAAGGGTCCTGTAGTTTGTTACTTTGAAAAGATACCTTGCAGAAGAGTGTTTATAGGGGATAGCTGATTTTCCTTTTATATCTCTATTTTGCTGTGAGGACTGAAATAAGATAAGATTGAAGACAAGACTACAACTATCCCCTTTTACACACAAGTTAATTCTACCCTTTTAGCTCTTCCCTCTTGAAAGGGTCTTTGCCTTCTTGATGGAAAGTTCTGAGGTACCTGACATGCACAGCTGCTGATTACTTTCCTATTTCAGGATATTTGGCAGTAACTGAACTTGACATCTGGGAACACACACTGTAGTAACATCTGCAGCTGAGATTTCCTAAGGACTTTGTATCTAGGCAAAGTGCATTGTTAGGAAAGAAAACTCCACTTGGACATGGCACAGGGATTCCTCGGATCTTAGAAAAGATCACACTTGTACAGGGGTACACCAAACATCAGCATATCAATTTAAATAGGTATCCTGGATCTCACCAAAATGCCTAAAATGATATTATATTATGAGCGATTCTGTGGACAGAAGTCTTCCCTCTCCCTGTTACCTGTTCTGCAGATAGAGCTCCCCTTCCAGCGCGTCTGCTGGACCCAGGATCCCAGCTGCCTTTCACCAACAGCTTGTAATGGAGAAAGTTCTTCGTTCATTTATCTCACCACATAGAAATGGTGATCAGAACCAAATAGAAATGAGGTTCTGATACCTACCGGCATAGGCAACCTAAAAATACACTTAATTCATTTCCAAAAGGCCAGTGTCACGTAAGATTACATCTTACCATGATTTTGAAAGCTGAATGGCCAAACATGGAGAAACAAACAGGTGACTACTATTGGACTGATAGCATTAAGCACCATGCAAGGCATGCATACACCCCAAAGGGCTACCACAGGGTTATTATATTTATATCAAACAAAAAAAGCACTGTGAAGAGTTTAAAAACAAACAGCTTCAGACAACACCCTGATGGAAGGTTCTTGATGAGGCGGTGGTAGGATTACCATCTTGGATAGTGTTAATGTTATGCTACCTATGTAATAATTCCGATTTGCTTCCACATGCACATGGTTAACTCACAGAAAACCTTACCAGAAAATGTCTCTTTGGCAAGAAAATGACATCATCCTAGTTTCAGATCACTTTGTCCTAATTTCGTATCAAAGTTTTCATATCAACAGCAGTTTCATTTCCACAAGCTAATAATAACCATAAAATTATTAAATATCAGCAAAAAGGTCCCCCAGAGCTACAGCTATCAGCAAAACAAAAATTTTATACTTTATACTGTATGTGAGTGAGTGGTAAGAAAGTCTGTGCATTGGCCCCATGCTAAAATGTAAGCCTAGCTTCATTAGCACTAATCGCTGGGGAATAACAGTTTACTAGCTACACAACATCCACGTATATTTTGTAGATCTATTTCCCTGTTCTGTGTTTCTTAATTTCAGCATCTCTACCCTCAGCTGGCTATGGAAAAAGCTGGAATTTGTATCTGAAGATGTATCTTTCAAATCTTGAGATTGTACTGTACTGGTAGACAGAACAACTGATTAAATAGACGGTGAGCAGTACAACAACAAGAAGCTATTTGTAGCACAGATATATTTTTCAATATATCAGGATGATAAAGAGTCAATTATTAAACAGGAAAATTTTGAAAGAGTCCAGATGTGAAATGACTACAGCATATACCACTAATTAGTCTAATGGCATCCACTGTTAAATATTTACAAGCATTATGAAGGCTAAACCATCAACAGCAATATGATTGAGATTCACAGTATTCAGTCTGGAGATGCAGAACAGTTTCAGTCACAATTATGGACTCTAGCGACGTGGATAGAAATAAAAGTAGGAAAAGGGAGCAAAACCTCATAATTGGAGGGCTCAAAGAAGAGTTCTGCTGTATAAGTGGCAATACCAGAATACAAAGTGAAGTCAGCTAGGAATTTTTAAGAGCAGTTCTCAGTTTAGGTACCTTGCAAGGAAAGAAAGGGAAAATAATAATAAAAAAAAGACGACTTATACAAGAATAAGAGGAGTCATTAGTATCTTAGCAGCATTAAGGAACCAGTTTAAGAGACCATCCTTGTTGGAGAAACATACAAATGTTTAGCCTTAGCTGTATAGTGCACTGGCACAGGCTGCCCAGAGAGGGTGTGGAGTCTCCTTCTCTGGAGATCTTCAAAACCCTCTTGGACGCAGTCCTGTGCCACGTGCTCTAGGTGACCCTGCGTGTGCAGGGGGGTTGGACTAGATGATCTCTAGAGGTGCCTTCCAACCTTAAGCATTCTGTGATTCTATGAAAGGGTGAAGAAGAAACCAAAGCCATTGGTCAAATTAACATTCCGAAAATAAAACTGGTCTCATCAGTAATATTATCACATATTTTTGTTAATACCAAACATATCCAACTGGTGCAAGATTCATCAACCAGATGCCACCCATATAAACACAGTCCAGACACTAAATTCCATCTTCACTCACTGCATAGAAAAACCAGCGGTCCGTAACGTTAATCCTCCAGGGCACGCAGCTATCTGCTAATGCAGCCCAGTAGGCTAACGCCAGTAAAAGAATCATACAAGTTAGCACCTGCATAGACACGCAAACCCCGGGGGATGCTGAGCGACGCGCTGCGCTGCCCGTGCTGGGGTGGCTGCCAAAGGGACGGCGTCTGCCCCACCTGCACGTCGCAGCCACCGGAGCTGCTCATCTGACTGCTTACCAGCTGCTCAGGCTTTAGGTGCGATGTTTTAAGGCAAATCATTCTGATTTCGATTTTCCCCAAGTCATAAATGGCATCAGTTTCAGAGCTGACTGGTGTCAGGTATCCTACAGCAAAAGTAGGGAAGCAGAAGGAAGGGTAATCCCTCAGCTAGGACATTTCCAACCAAGAGTCAGGGCCCTACGACATGGCCAACCATGGCCAAAACAAACACAGTGCTGCAAGTTAGAGTTGGCCTATAACTCAGGCAATAAGGGAACAACGCACATGAACAGTTTTCTACAGCTCACATTTGGCTCTACATTATAACCTAAAGCAAAGTGATAGATTGCTGTAAAAAAAAATTAAAAAGATTTAACTGTTCATATTCTCAATATACGTTCAAATATATAGTCTTTCTACATATTGCAAAGTGCCTTATAGCTAAATACACCCCAGGAATGAAAAGCTGTAGCATTTTTACATACAAGGATAAAAAAAATATACCTAAAATTTTCCACAGCTATCACAGATGTAAAATGCAATAAACTGGAATTATCTGTACTAGCCAGAATCTAATGTCTTTCTGTAAGACATGACCTGTACTAATATCTATCATCTTCAACACACAACATCTGAACATCCCCTCAAGACCATCACCAGAAAAAAATCAGACAAAAAATTCTGGGTGTCTTAATGGTGATGTTTACTGCAGTGTAAGAAAATAGTTCCTTTCTCCATATTTTATTTTTTATATAATTTATATTGTTATCGTATTACATATGCCAAATTTCCTATTTGCAAGAGAGTGTTCTATGCACTTTGTGGAATAACTACTTTTCAATATCTTTGTTTCTTTAAGCATTTTGCTCTCCTTTAACTAATCTAAAACATCACTCTCACGATTTCATGATAGCAGTTGATCTCTTGCTTTACTTTTCCTACAGCATCTCCCCTTTTAATTCTCACCAGTCAGTGACATTGCAAATAAACCCTGAAGTTTAGGGTTGTGATACAAGTGATAAGTTTAGCTTCCTTAGCTATTACACTTGTTTAACAGATGTAAAAACACGTAACCCCACATGCCCGTTATGTGCACAAGGTTGGTAGGGAAGCTGTCAACCTGGCCAATTATATCACTTCACAGACTTCCCTTTTATTTTTCCCTCCCACGTCTTCTAACCTTTCTGATCATGAGCTACAGAAGTTTTCTCTAAACCCTCAGTTTGTCTTCAAATAGCCCTTTTTGAAAAAGAGCCTCCTCTTTACTCTTTTGTCAGACTTTGTAGTCCACAGGTAGTACATCTTTATTATTCCAGTGTTGCTTTCCATCTTTTATGGATTCAGTTTTCACAATGTATTATATTCTGTAGAGCTATTGTCCTCTTCACCTCCTCAGTTCATCCTTCTGTTCAGTATTTTATTATTATTATTATTATTATTTTTTGTACCTAGAATCCCCTTCTCCCAGCTGTGACCTTTTCCAGTCTTTTGATATTTCTCAATTTGTGTCTGTCCTTCAAGTCACACTGCTACCCTTCAAAATGATTTTGCTGACTGGACCTCTCTCTGAACATTTTATTCTAAACTACTTTTCAGAGATATTCTAATTGGAGCCAGCACAGAAAAAGAAAACCAACTATCCTGCAATCTTAGAAAGTACCAAACCAGGGGAACAACGCCATATCAGTCAGTCCTGTGAGTGCTACCAAAAAAAAATAAATAAATAAAAATAAAATAAAAAAACACCCCTGCTTTCTCTGAAAAGTTTCAATAGTTGGAAGGGGAAAGTGCTGGATTTCAATGCAAAGAGCACTGAAATAAAACACACGTATTTAGTCCCTGTTCCCCTTTCATTTTCACACAACCCAAGGTGAACATTTTCAATTACTTCTAAAAAAATCTGTACGCAACCTTGTTAGTAAGAGATGTAATAAATTATGGGGTTACGATTTTTAGCTCTATTAGCCACTACACGTGGATTTGGCATTTTTGATCATTAAGTTTTGATGCTGTTACTCTATCAGACAATCTCACACATAATTAAGAAATAACCACATTTTGTGGGATGTCATCACACTTTTCTGGAACACAAACTGTGCTGAGCCTGTGTTCACCAAATGGTGGCAAATGAACAAACTTTCTTAAAGGCTGTCAGCCATATTCTG
>NW_010589533.1:296043-320342 GCF_000705375.1 Tinamus guttatus
CTGTGAAAATTTAAAGGTCAAATACCAAATA
Organism: Tinamus guttatus; assembly: GCF_000705375.1. The sequence goes on from NW_010589533.1 coordinate 296,075, forward strand.
AAGAACACGCCTTCTCTCTGGTAATAGCTTGGCAGACCCTATTTCCTCTTCGCGTTCTCCTAGTGACTGTGAAAAGCAGTGTACGTATAAATCTTCCTGATCTTTTCTATACTTCCACACAATCTGCTCCTTCCCTGTCTTCTACTCTAGGTTGATCTCAAATCAAACAGTAATCCTGAATAAAGTGTACAAGATCAGGACATAGAAAAATCCATCTTAAGGAGAATGGAAGTTTTTGGTGAACATAAAACATTTTTACAACCTAATATAAACCTAAACAGATATTGCATTTGATATCAGCAGTTTCACATTTTTGTCTATTTGTTTAGTCTTTGACAGTAAAAGACAGTAAATCACCAATATGCACTTGCTGAGCGTACTAACATTATATATGACAGTTCTGCAACAGAATAGGGGAAAAAAAAAAAAAAAAAAAAAAAAACTCCTCCAAATTTTAGTCTTAGCACTTGCTCTCTTGCTAGTTTTTAATCATGTTCTTTTCTACTTTTTTGTAATGTTTATGAACTGTTTCTTTGAAATTGACAGCTATGTGTATATCCATGTGACTCTCCAATTTTCAGCCTAGTTTAATATTCCTAGGAAGCCCGAGTCTGGCGGCACAGAAGTTGACAATAGCTGGAATGAGACTTGTGAAGTTAATGAAGGCTAAGCCTCTCTATGGTGGAATCACTACAGAGGGACAGGAAGTTCTCGGATACAAGTATCTTAAAAGCAATACTCAACACGTACTTTCTTGTGTCTTTACGGATTCATTTCTAGCATATCTTCAAAGGGTAAAATAAAATTATAATGAACACCTATCATATTCTTACATTACAGTTATTTGCAGGTATTTATTTTAAGCACTAATTGATTAAAGAGTGTCATGTCATAATTGGCTCTAGTAGTTTAATGCTAAGATAGAAAAAGGCTTCATAATAATAGTGCTAACTTCTGAAAAGCTCTGCCAGTCCCCTTTGTTAACAGAGATGAAATTTCAGTTCACCAGGAACATGATTTCAATACACATGCAGTGATAATCCAGGCAAAAAGGGATCCATTCAACTACTTCTATTGAAGCTGCAAAATGAGTTGAGGAGTTCTAACCCAGTTTATTCCTTTTTAGTGAAGGAATAACTAGAAAAGTGGAACCCTGCATTATGACTTTATGGCATTATAAGGATTTTTTCTTTTCTCTCGGGATTTTATACTCTGCACCATATATTTTTGTCCAGTTAACATCTTTTTTTTTTTCCTCCAAATGTAAAGAATCACTTCATCCATTTGAAAGTTTTAAGCTGTACAACATGCTTAGCTCTCAGTTACCAAAAAAAAAAAAAAAGATACCTTGAGCTACCATGCCATAAAATCAAAGCTACCCTGAGCCGCTTAGCTATATATAAATCAAATATCATTAAAGAAAAGATAACATGATTTATATTCCAGAACACACATATCTCAAAAATAGCTTCATATTTCACACGCCTAAGTGTTTTGTCAAGTTTTAATTCATGTTTACATTTTTAATCTGAATAAAATATAAGCAAAAATGAAAAGCATTCTAGTCTGGTCCATGGTCAGGAGGAGTGTCCCAGCTCGTTTTCCCGAGCGATCCCAGAGAGTCAAACACACTGTGCAGAAACTCTGCCTCTTTACAGGCGATGCTGCTGAAAGCACCTGAGAGCTCTCACCTTTCCTGCCGAGTACCTGATGTTCTCATCTCTGCTTAGGCTACTCCAAGCGAAGGAAGGACAGGACACAGGAGACTCCGACACCCGGGCAGTCTGCAGAACACTATTCCTGCCGTCTGCGCTGAGCAGCTCGCTCAGCACACGTAGCCAACCGAGCAGGGGCATCTCCACCTAAAAACCCTGACTGGTAAAAACACGCCGAGTTTACCCTGTTCTTGCTCTCTGCTGCTGCCAATGATTTAGGTAACGTGTAGAAAGTTGTCTTTAGGAAGGTCTATGAACACTCATTCATTATTCCTTCATCCTGAGAGGTAGGAAAACACTATTACTCCCTTCTCCCTGGTAATAAAGGCATAGGAAAAAAAAAAAAAAAAAAAAAAGACCTTATGAAAGGACTTAGCTACCTCAATCCTGGCAGACAAAAGCCTAAAACCAAGAGCTGGTCCCTAAAATCCAACCTTAACCATGCACTTGCATTTCCTCTAGACCCAACTGGATGTTCACCTTACTCAAGGCGATACAGAAAGCCCATTATACCATTTTCTAACAAACAGTCCAGTCAATTTAGGAAAGAAAGCAATGGCAGCCTCTCGTACCACAGAAAGGCTCCCTAAAATTTCTGGCAGAATTCCTAATACTGGATTTAAATCACTATCTTTTGTAGGGGTAGATAAAAGCAGAAAAATGGAAGTGGTCTCCCTTTCTTTAAGAGATATTTCTATATCTCACCAAGAAGAAGAAGAAAAAGAAAAAGAAAGAATAATAATACAGGTCTTGTAAATAAGTGAAATATATAAATCAATGTAAACATTTTAACAACCAACGTAAATAACTGCAGCTTTTCTCACCAAATTCAGAAAGTATAATTGAACTCCAGGCTATCTCTTAATATAAATCTCAGTTTACTGTTTTCTAAACCAAGTCTCCAATTTCTAGCCCAGACAACAATTTCATTCTATTTTTGATAGAAATTTTGCATTGTTCTAAGTGTGTAACACTTACCTTCAAAGAAGGGTTCTGAAACTAAACAGTAACTGACATGTTAGTTGCTACAGCTTTTTGTTGGATTTACCTAGTATCATTTATGTATACTAGTTATATAATTTGTTATTAATCTGCGTATGAAAGTTGATAGTCATTAGCCATTTATTACCAGTTTAAAGGAATGAATCAATGAAATTTGAATTAAAGACTAACACCTTAAAGATCAATGAATAATTTAATTTACTTTCAACTAATAATGTATAATAAGCTGGTTTTGCAGCCTATTACTTTTCATTGCTTTTCCCTTACAGTCTTCTCTCATTTCTAGTGGTTTGACATCACTCAATATTCTTTAGGAGAAATACTGTCAATTTGCTTGGTTTCTGATCCAAGTTTTGCTCTGATTCTCTAATGCAGATTGTTTAAGTACTGCCTACACAGAAAGTCACATTAATTTATAACAGGACTCCTTGAAGGCAGTAAGACTTCTTCATATTCAGGATTGTACTGGCTCAGCATTTTAGATGACCATTGTTATATATTCTGATTTACACCTGTAAAGGTGAGTTGCCTCTTTACAACGGGATTCATAAAAATGACAGAAAACAGAAAAAAAAAATCTGTGTGCTTTTCTTTTTGGGTTGACATCCTTCCACCTGCAGTAAGCATATAATTCAGCTAGTAAAATCCTGACAATACTTTCAACTGCTCTGTAAATTCATCTCTGTCAAATGACATTTTTCATACTCTATTTTACTTATTCTGAATCGTTATTTATGTTAAATTACATCAAGAAGAGAATTTGAATGAATGACAATAAGGTTCCCATGGAATAATCAGACATCTGTTGTTGTTTTTCACTCAAAGGCATGTTTCTAACCTCAGCTTTTTAAAATCCTGGACCATCCTTCTACAAAGAGAAACAACACAGAAGTGATATTCCCAGGAGGATTTTTTTAGCCCACAAAACATAGATTGAGACTGTGAATATATTAGTCTGAGATTACAGTTCAATGAATTCAGAATAGAAGTAAAAGGATTTTCCTCTGTCCTTTGTGGACTGTGTGATTGAAAGTGTGTGCAGGAGAGAGGCTGCCCATAGCTGTTAAAGCAGAGGTGAGTCAATTTAAACATCATTATTCTGCAATCTTTTCTTTCTTTCTTTCTTTCTTTTTTCTGCTTGTCACTGCTTTCCTTCAAGCTTAACTTTATTTTCAGTGACTTCTCTTGCCCGTCACTTCAAACCGAGTAAATCACCATCCAGTCTCAGTGAGGTACAAGATTTCTTGGGGTAAACTGTGATTGTATTTACCTTCTTCTCTCAAGAAAAAAAGAAAGTTGATCTGCACCAGGCCACTTCCTCAGTACAAAAAAGTATGCGTACTGCAAGCCTTTCTATCCAAAACTGATAAGCTGAAGAGAAAGGGGAATGGCTTCTTAGGAGAATTCAAGAAATCTCTCTTATTTTTCTTAGGAAATTTCAAAATAAAAACCTGTATACTATTTCTAACGCACCTGCCTTTCCCTTCTCATTGACACACACCAGAAATAAAGTGCTTTTCAACTTTTATTTCAATATGCATAACATTTTTCATTGTGTCCAAAAATACAAGCCAACAGGGAACAAAAAGACCCAGTTTGCCCACTAGGATGTGTTTTCAACTACAGATTCTGCTTATTTCGTTCATGGAAAGGAGCATGAGCTCAGCTCTAAACTGACCTGGATTTGTACCTGTCCCTTTCTGCAGGACTTGCCCATGCCCAGTTGGCTACCTGGGGAAGCCACACTAGATCAAGCTCCCTCTCTCTGGACATGTAAACTATATGTAATTTCTGTTCTTAACAGTAGGACATTTAAGTTTGTTCGAAAGTTAAAGCTGAGGATAATTTCACACGTGAGTCTCTGTTCCGACTAAATAGCTTAGTTATGAAGGAAACATGCAAGGAAAAATAGGAAAACCTCAGAACTTGGCTGTTAGCGAAACATACTTCAAGAGGCCTTGTTAAAAGAATCACTTTGGTTTCCAGAACTATGGGGATATAAAATTAACTGCTATAGTATAAGGCATTAAAAAGTCTATGTTCATGGACTGCATAATTTAAAAGATTGTGCAATTAAAGATCAGTATAATTTCTCATAACATTGTAACTGCAGTTTCCATAAAACCCCATAAACTAGATGGTAACGTATAATTATTAGGCCAGCATTTATGGCTTTACTAATTATAGCACTTTAATTTTCACCCCAGTATTAATAGAGCCAGCGCTAACTACGCAGGGCTCTAAGGAGCAGTAAGCAGTTACACGACATTCTGCACGAAGTAAAAAATACAGTTCAGTTCCCACCAGGGCTAGTCAGTGCAAGTTTCTTTGAGAAGCACAGGCAAGGATGAGCAATCGTTCCTGAAAAGGCAGAAAGCATGGGAGAAAGCAGTAACTTGCCTTTTTTGCCCCTTTTCTCCCCCCAAAACCAAACCCTCTGAAGCAGTAACTGGAATAGAGGGACCTGCTGCTGGAAAGCTGGCCACCTAACCCTTATTTCCTGATACTGCTGTGAGTCTGAGTGAAGGACCAAACACCAAGGGAAACCAGAAGAAACAGTGACAGAGTATGAAGTTGGGTGTGCTTGCTCGCCAAGGTGCCCGTCACGCAGCTTTGCCTGGAATCCTTAAACATAACAGGAAAGACAGTTGTGCCATGACCTCTCATCATCCGCACCCTCATGTTTTTCACTACTACTTGTATCTAACATCTGAAAAAAGCAGAAGCCAAAAGAGAGCAAATTCCTATTAAAGATGAAGATAAGTCTTCCCAAAGAGCATTTTCAAAATGAAATCCTTCTACTACATCTATGCCATAATTTTGTACCTTCACACATGAAGGCCTGCCTTTACTGGGGTTGAAATCGGCAAGCGCCCGGGTTCAGACTAAGCTGAACCCAAACCTGCTACACGCGACAGCCACATGTCCCATGGGGAGAAGCTGGGTCTCCTGGGGCTGCTCCCTCTGCCATCCTCCCCTGACGGCTGCGGTGCCGGGGGCAGCCCTCTGGGACTGCCTCTTTATGTCCATCAAGTCCTTTCCCCTTTCCTTGTGATGGTTAAATCATAAGCTCAGTGCTGCAAGATGTACAGAGGCTGTCTCTGTTACTAATCATATTTCAAACACTGGCATAAAGTGGATAAGGAAGAAACTGATCTCACCAGACTTCAGCCATCTTCCCCTATGAACGTGGCCCTGTGAAAATACTCGATTGTGTGACTGCTTTTCGGTCCACGCGACCAGAAAAAAGGGACTTTTCGCAGAGAGACAGGGATGGCACACAGTTTGTCCTGGCTGATGGTAGCCTTTCCTCTATGGAACACAAATTTAAGTCACACTAGCCCAAATGCAGGAACTTTTGACTGCATATATGATATGCAAGCATGTTTCCAAACGCAGATGCTGCCAGCACTTTAGCACCAGAGAAATTACACTGTCACTGAGAACCAAAACAGGCCCCAACAAGCTGCCACCACATAATGCATAATGCACAGCGGGCTTTTTGAGGAGATAAGAGACGAGCACAAGAAGGAAACTTTCTTTCATCTCAGGCTGCGGAACAGTTTTGTAGCGACTTCACAGCGCTCATTCCAGCCTACGGATTTATTCAGTCCATGTGGATTCGGAGGCTTTTCCTCTCATCTCTCCGCGCCACACAGGATGCTCCTAGCCCTGCCACATGCACTGCTGCTGCAAAGGGCACATGAGCCCTCACCCATCTTGCATTTTGAATTGCGGCAGACAGGACAAGGCCTCTGGAATAAACACTTCAGAGGGGCACATTAGCAGCAAATGAATGATATAAACTCTTTACATTCCCTCTCTATTAAATCCATCTATGTTGAGAAAGGAAAAGACAGTGAAAAAGGTGCAGTGGAAGTTTGGAGTGGAAACGTAAGTCAAGTCTTATTCCCGCCTCAAATTGTAAAAGAAAACAGTAAGTTTCTTACACTGATTTAGTAAAAATCTAAACAGATTTTTTCAGCCATTAATGACATGAATACTGTTTATTATACATTTCACAGATAATTGATAAAGGTCCTGAAAATACATCTTTCTGTTTACGCGAATCCTCTAACTCCAGGTGCTTTTACCTACATACAATACCAGGCTTCAGAACTGTTCTAAAAATATTTTCCCTTGGGGGAGGAAGGTATTGAAGCAAATCAAATCAAATTTGAATTTGTTTTGAACAAGGGAAAGGAGAAAAGCTATCCTACTGTATTTATTTAAACCTGTTGGAACTTATTGATCTCATTTTTAGTTTTCAATTACACATTGCTGGATAAAAGGCAGACTTGGTAATGTTCTAAAAAGGATATTCTATATGGGGAAAAAAAATCTCTTGAGAACAGATTTTAGGGCTTAAGACAGACGTGGAGGGAAAGCAAGAATGGTTAATCTGCTGCCACCACTATCAGACATGGTCTGGAGTACAGCTCTGCATGTACGTGGATTTCTGAGGCAGCAGGAAGATGCACCTGCTGATGTGCACAAATGCTTTTCTAGCTGCCCATCTCACTCCTAATTTCAAGAATATGTGAACAAATGAAAACTAGCTGGTAAGGGGAAGTGCCCTTTAATGAAACATCAGCAGAACGACTGAAGAAGGAATGGCAGATTCTGAAACTCCTCGGAAGGGGATCCGAGCTGTACTCAGAAAAGTGCTGGGGTGTGTGAGCAACAGGCCTGTCTGTCTGGGACAGGTCCACACGAACCTACACGGGGCTGCTCGTGAGCAGCTGTGCCCCAATGGGGCCGTGCGCCAGGCACAGCACCACACATGGCGCCAGGCCCGGCGCCAGGCCGCGGCGCCGCGGCCTGTGAACTGCTCTGCCATCAGCTGGGGCAACCTGCGCGTGGAGCACCCCTCACACCTGCGTCACTATCGGTTTTGAATCTCTAAACCTCTTTCAGAACCAGTTTGGCGGGATCTTTGCATGGCTCCATTGCAAACCACCCAAAAATGCTTTGGAAATCTTGAAATCCCAGATTTCCACGTTTGGTCACTTTTGGAAAAGCTGTGAAAAAGCATTAAGTGCTTCTTCCAAGGCTCAGCTGCATGAATTCTCAGCTCAGGTACCTCTGTCTTTTTGAATTGTCTGATCAGGTACCAGAACTTTCAAGCCCTGTTTTGGAGAACGGCCCATACAACTATATTTGGGAAAAAAAGATGGACTTCCTTCCTAAAAAGCAGACTGGTTGGTTCCAATCCAAAAACAGCATTCTAAAGGTTGGGCAATTTACAAGCAAGTGGACTACTGAAGAATAATATTATACTGTGTAATTACATTTATTAAAACAGAAATCTAATTCAACAACTGACATCTTTAAGTACAAAGAAGTGATGTGAAGTTTTGGAGGTGTGCATTTTCTCTCGGACTTCCTAAAAAGCAGACTGGTTGGTTCCAATCCAAAAACAGCATTCTAAAGGTTGGGCAATTTACAAGCAAGTGGACTACTGAAGAATAATATTATACTGTGTAATTACATTTATTAAAACAGAAATCTAATTCAACAACTGACATCTTTAAGTACAAAGAAGTGATGTGAAGTTTTGGAGGTGTGCATTTTCTCTTGCGTATTGAAGTAGTTTACATTTCATCTTAAAGAATTGAAAGTTGGGCATCTACTACTTTCCTCAATTTTTTCAGCTTAACTAATCCAGTTGTTTAATTCAGAAATTCTGTCACAGATGTCTGAAACTGTTAAAATTTATTTTTTTATCTCTGCCATGCAGAATAGTCATTTGCATAAATTGATTCACTTCTGTCTAACACCATTCAGCAATAAAATGTATTTCTAAAGTGAAGGAAACTATTTAAATACTTCAAACAGACTGAAAAAGACTACTTATAAAAAGGCAGTGAACCTTCAGAAGCAGGCACCATGATTCAGCTCACCCAAATTGAATCTGCCCTCTTAGCACATCATTCCTGATTATTCTGGCTAATGTATAAAAAAGGTAGTTAAAGCAAAGATGGAGTTAGAAAAAAAAAAAAAGAGTACAGAGCACTAGTTTGATCATCCTGCTTAGGACTGTTTCACAAATTAGTATAGTAAGTTGTTTGACAAGCATGTAACATGCTATTGTGTACTACTGGCTTAAGCCCAAAGTTGATACAAGAATAATACCAAAACAAATAAGCAAATAATATCAAATGGATTCACTAATCCCCCCTTGTAGTAGCAATGGATATGCAGTGCATCTATAAACAGCAAATCACTGATCCATTCAGGAAAGCAAGCCAGCTGCAGAAAAGGTCCTGAACATCTAGGTCCTAAACATAGAAGGAATTCATCCACCAAAGTCCAGAGAATCATCTTTGTTTATCACTTTTTTCCCCAAAAAATATCGTGTGTCCAATTTCAAGAGCGCTTCAAGGGCCTGCAGTCTGAGCAGGGACAAGAACCGCTAGTACATCTAGCTCTGTGCCATAATAAGCAATATAGAGCACATACCTTTGCCCAGTATTTCCTCCTGCTGTCTTTAAACAATCCTTGATTAAACGTTTCTATTCAGGATTATAGAGTATTCTATTTCTTTCAGACACACTGTATGGGAAGATTATGAATCTAGCACAGAGTTATTGATTTTCACATCATGGTTCAATACCTAATAAGGAAACATGGCAGCACATAACTTTTAAGAGTCTAAAGTCAGATATGTTCAACCCTTGCATTAATTATGTATTTAAAGGCAAAAGTCTACCTGCAAATAGTTAATTTAATAGTAATAATTGAAAGGAGTCCTCACTATACGGGCATGATCTTACACACACACATATATGTACTGGGAAGACATTTGCAGTTACCATGTTTACTTAAGAACAGAAGATAGAAACATTTCACCCTTTTCACAAACTGAAGTACACTTTCAGAGAACTGGTTGATGGTTCTATTCATGCTTCTCAATACGAACAGAATAATGAGACCACTGTAACGGAGATATCGGGTATCAAAAGGAATCTGGAAAAAAAAAAGAAAAAAAAGAAAAAAAAAAAGGACTGTTTGTCCTTCCTCCTTTCATCCTGCACTGAATTGAATTTTAAATAGCTATTTTTTCAGTGTTTTTCAGTGGGAGGATGTTGAGTCTTCCGAAGGTGGAATTCCCACTGCTCTAGCATGCAGTACGTACAAGGAAGAAGAGCTGCTTGCAGCCATTGCAGCTGTAAGTGCACGTCTTCTTCTTCATTTCAGACTAATGACAAAACAATTGCAATTTTTCCATGCAGTCTAGCTCACAAAGTACCATTTAATAAATGTCAGAATTATACAAGTGTTTCTACTATGCACTGTAAGGGATAAGGCAAATAAGATAGTCCTCAAAATAATACTCCTCAAAATAAAACTAGCATATCTTTCTTGTGTTAAATCATGGATGTGTTTTTTGAAAGTTAGCTTCTGGAACAGTAAAAGGAGGAACACGGAATATAAACATGTTAAGACTGTAAAGCTCACAAAACAACAGATCTGGTATGAAAATTGATAAATATGGAAATCATCATCTGAATTTTTCTTTGACAAATTATTAGTGAAGCAGAAAATAGCAATGAAAAATCCAATCCATTTCTATTGTATTTTAACAATATAATTCCAAATAAGAGCAGAATGGCGTATTTTTAAAAAACATTCACATCAAGCTAAGGAACAGATAGAGAAGGAAAAAGGAAATGGTGGGAATCATAAGGCAATGCTGACAAGACTGAGGAAAGGCAGCAGAAACCAGAGGCAGGAAGCGAGTGAGCAGTGGAGAGCAGGTAAAGTGAAGAGTAGGTGTCTGTGTCTGATTCTGGTACTGAACAAGGCTTCAGGACTCCTTTCATTCCTCATCTACCTAGGAAATAGTTTTAAGTCTCAGTGGAAACCTCCTGACATAGTAACAAAATCTCAGAAAGGCAAGAAATGAACCACCAGTTCGTCCTAAAGGCAGATTTATGTTAACTGCTATGCTGGTACCTGCTGAAGGCACTAAAGACAGTCAAACGCTGCATTAAAAACTTGGACTTTTCCCACAAACTTGCCATGAATCCTAGGGTAAGTATATGAATCCAAGTTATTAACACAAGTGCATTAGTTCAGTTTTCAGGGTGCTTTCTTGGAGAGATAGAGACTTTGTGGCACTGCTATTCAAGGTTACTCTAGAAGCCAACCAGGGGCTGTTCTGTACACGTGCAATATCACTTATTCCAGGCGATTGTATTTGGGGCTTATCAAGCTTTTTGCCCAAACTTTGCAACCTAATTTCTCAGTATCTTGCTTCTACACCTACATAATGAGGGCAACACAAATTTGCTTAGAATTTCCCCACTATTGTTCGCTTGTTTCTCCCTCGTGGCAAACGTCGCTTTAACAACCTTGCAGCACGCGCAGGCAGCGGACACGGAAGCCGTTCCCTGGCCCCAGGCCTCGCAGGCCAGGCCCTGCCGAGAGCTCGCCAGGCTCCCTCAGCGACTGCGTGACCCTCCAACACGTGGGATCCAGACCTGCCTACTCACCGCTGCAGCTCCCCAGTTCTGCACGAGCGTCACTCTCTTTTTGTGTGCGGGATGATTTTGACAAAACTGTATCTGCACAGTCAGTTACACAGCATGTCCTGAGTTGGGACTGCAATGGTGAAAAATAGAGAGCAATCATCTACTTAAAGAGAATAACATACGTGGAGAGGGCAATTAAGCATGCATGGAAAATCTTAGTTCCTGCGTTTTAAATGCCTTACTTTGTGACTTTAATACAATTTTGGCAACATTTTATTTACAAGTGTGTGCCTCTATGTATTACAAGGATAGGTATAAATTATTCTACTTAATAATAAAAAAATGCTATTATATAAAAAATAGAATCCTTACTCCTATAATAAGAGTACAGTGACAGCAAGTGGGGATTAAAAAAAAGAAAAAAAAAATCTAAGGAAGCAATGAAAACCAGCCCAAGACTGAATTACAATTGTGCTGCCCTAAAGAAATCTTCCAAGAAGAAAAGGAAGGAAAAAAAAGGAGAGCGCGCTGTGTCCTGACAAAAAAATCAAACCACGACTGAAAGAAACGTCCAGCAAAAAGAGAAAAGCATGAGATACATCAAAAATGATGTTTTTCAATAGCATACCAGTCTCTAGGTTCAGTGAAAACTACCTAATTGACAGATAATTTGGTATTCTCGAAGTGAGCCGCCTTTAAAATAACAGACAAGATCACTGAACAGAAAGCTAAATCTCAATGGATGAAACAGCTTTAAAATTGAATCTGATGTAGCTATCTCTGCAATCACCAACATAAGTGATCCAGGAATGGCAGTAGGAAAATATGTGAAAAGATTTCATGTGAGACTAGTAATATTATCTTGGCATTTCAGCACAGAGAAATCACTGGAAAAAAATTCCTCAGAAAACCCAGAATGTGTAACAGAAGGACTGATAGCATTATTAGCAGAACCAATTGTATAGAGTTGCTAAATTTTACATAAGTGTTAGAAGTGAAAAATGCAAAACACTCATATGCCTACAGTTGGAAAAGCAGAAAGAGAGTATTAAATAAGCCCCAAGTCATCTGACATCCTCCTGTCTTGTCACCTTTACATGAAACCTTTACACCTTTGGTGGGCAAGAGATGCGACTGTTTCCCAGGCACCGTTTCCCTTGCTGGATAAATCCCTTATCCTGGAGACAGACAGACTTCTTACTGCTGAAGAGATACTATCTCTGGTGACAGAAGCAAAAATATTTCCTGAACTAAACTTCTTCAGGAAAACAAACAAACAACAACAAAAACACTCATTATAAGAATGCCAGAGTTTCATGATCTTAATAGAATAATGTGTTTTTTATTCCTTAAATTGAAATTTTCAGTGAGAAATTCTGATATGCATTCTGAGGATTTCCAGTAAGTCTCTTATCTATGTTAATTAGGGAGAGAATGAGTTTTTCCTCATAAATCTATGATAAGCAGCCATGTAATTCAAGCCAATATAAAATGCTTAAACCCTGTGAAAATTCCTGAGCATTCAATTGCATCTGGAATTTCTACTGCATTTAGCAAATCTGCTACAAAGTTTAGCAGATCTCTCTCTCAGCCACTCTCTGCTCCCTGCTCCTCACCTTCACAAAGCTCTCTATCTATCTATCTATATATACACACACACACACACACACACACACACACACACACCAAGCTGGCATTTTCACATATTTTGTATCAGTCTATACTCCAAGCACACTAGCAACTGTTGAAATTATTTTGTTTAGGAGAAATGTTCAGACAGAAGTAGCTGCAGGGGTGCAGAAATCACAGGAAAAGAGTAACTCTTTCTTTTGGGGAAACGAATATCTCGCAGTTACTTGCTGTGTTACACTGAGGGAAAAAGCAGACACGTAAGGAGTTGTCTATTTTCTACTTACAGGCTTGAGGCTGCCAAAGAAATGTGATCAGGACCTTCGTTTTAGTTTCCGCTACGGTTTCTCTCCCCACAGCAAAGTTGGCATGGACCAGATTTTATTTTTATGTGTTGGGAAATATTGCTAGGCAGTCTAACAACACAACGATGACTGCCTGCTTCTAAGAAAAAAATACTGGTTTGATTTCATGTGTCAGGACAAGATAAGAGATCTAATCCCAACTACCACAATCTTAGCTCCCTCCGTCCTCCCCGCTCCCTGCCCACCCACAGGGAGCCAGGCAGGGCTGTTGGCCCCAGCCCCTCTCCAGGACACGGACAGGAACGTTCACGAGGAAGCAACCCTGCCTTCCACCGCAGCAGCTAATGCAGACCTGCACTGTCCAAATTAGCGCTGGATGCTTCCCAGGGCAGGGAGCACAGCAGGAGCCTGATTAAATCACACCCCATGCATCTTGACTGTCTTCCTGTGCATCTAGGAAAACAAACGAGTAAGTACGTTTCAGGGATAAATCTTCTGAGAGCAATCGGATTAAAACTCACCCTTTAGATTAACTCATAGTCAGTGCAAAGATTTCAGCTGTGTCTGTTGTGATTTGTCTGTCCAAAATGAACCTCACCTACTCAAAGACAGTAGACCCCATTGACGGTTTCCATTGAGCTGCACTGAAGAAAGGAAAAAACTCTGGAGAAAAAAGTTTCAGTTCCAGCCTCCAACTTGAGGAAGTTGAAGAACCACCTCTTCAGCTGACCCTCTGGCAGGTCAAGGCTGCCAGAAACGTTCACAAAATTTCAAAAGGTGGTATTGAAGGTGATATTATCCATAAACATCTTTGTAGAGTTGCAGAAAATTGTGCCTGTGCTTAAGACAGGTCCTTCTAGGCATCTTCTAGGCTACTGAATAATATTTTAGCATAGAGGAAAAAGGTTTCAGGCTTCAGGAGTGAAAACAGGATATAATTGTATGGAGAATGAGAACACAACAGAATACAGTCTGGCCCAGCTAACTCATAGCTAAATGAAAGACTTGCTTCCTGGACCTGGTCAGTTCCATAAAAGCCTGGCGCTTGTGCAGCCCCATTTTCGCCAGATTACACCTGAGCACAGGCACTAACCATCCTGGCTCCTGCCAGGAGCTGAGCCCTTCTGCAAAGAATCATAGGCCATGATAGCGCTCACCAACTGGTGCCTACCACACAACACTGCAAGCAGTGCAGACGGTCTGCAACAAAGTCACCAGTCTGAGCAAACACCAGGCCAGTCCACCCACACGAAAGGAGTCTTCAGGGGTGCTTTTCTTCACAGGTCATTCCCTGTTGGTTTTGGCTGAGCTGCAGCACAATTAACCAGAGGATTATCAAGATAGGAGACTGAGACTGCAAACATAGCCACAGAGGTAAACCTATTGACTGTAATGCTGTACGTTTCTACTTAGCTACATGGTATTCATCAACAAGAGCAACGTTAAGATAGACATGAAGAGCAAGTGCCCATGGGTCTGGAAGCTCCATCAGGACCAGACTCCAGAAAAAACCTGTAAGGGTGGCATGAGTTAAGGGCTCCTGGTCTACCTTCAACCACACAAGTGCACGACAGTGAGGAAACCCTGACCTGTTGATCAGCCTGCTGGGAAGTGCTGTAAATGAAGGCACATTGCAAAAGACCAACAATATCTCATTAAAGGTCTCACTTGTAGAATAAAGCAAAACTTCCTTTCATACGGTGTTAAAAGATACCACTTAACGTTGTTTTGGAGGATTTTTAGAGTCATTTTAGGTTAAAAAATAGATAAGCTTTCTTGCTCCATTGTCATTCAGTCATATTAAAATGCTTTGAAATGATTTGATATTTAAGCAAAGGGAGATATAATGTCAGAAATACAAAGCTTCAGTTCTTCCACTTATGGAGAGCCTTTACCTTATCCTAGAAGTATGGCTGCTCAATCTGAGTTTTCACTCCACACAAGGGGAAGAAAAACATGTCTTTTAATAGAACAATTTATGAGTCTTCTTTAATTCTTTGCAAGTACTAGTCATAACTCCCTGCAACCTTGCTCCTTCTTATTAGTGTTTGTGTGCATATACACATTTCTAACTTATTTTGCTATATTCAATGCACTTGCTTTTGACATTGTACAGTAAGAAGTGTTAAAATAATTTTAAAAGATTCAAAAAAATTGTTGTCATTTGAAAAACAATGAAGCAATCTTCATTTAGAGTGCACATTCTCAATAGGAGCAGCAGTAGCTGTTATTTAAAGAAGCAACAGCTTCTCTGAAAGACCTGTAGTGCCATGGCAACCTGGCATTTATATTGCATATGAATTCCATTATTTAATAGTTTTAAGTGTACTATCACCAAGACCCAACTATTAAACATTTTATTAAACAAAAATCCTTTGTCTATATAGATACACATTTCCAAACTAATTCTCAACTCTACACTATTGTTTATGATTAGTAGAGAGAACAATCTTCTTTTTAACTCTTGAAACTTTCTATTTTTGTTTTTGGCAAAAAAATAGCTTATCCATACTATTTTTAATGGGTATAAGATAGAAAATTCAATAATTGTGTTGTGGGCACTGAATTTTCTAATTAGAACCATATTTGCAAATAAAATGTACTTTCTAGTAGCAATCCCCTGTAATCTTTACATATTTTTAGAATCATATCCATCTCTACATAAAGAACACACAAAAACAGCCAGAACTTGACAAAAATAACATTAATTAAAAAGTAGCATGGCAATGTTGTCTATATTATTAGTCAATTAGCACAGAACTATTTTTCTGTTCTTATCATATTACGATAACATCAAAATATAATGATGTTGCTGGATTCAATTTATGTTCTGAATAAAGTTTATGCATTGTCTCTCTGTATTCTCTAGGAATATAACCCGTGACTAAACTGTATGCCGTAAACTGGTCACTTCTACTCACCAATTCTTATTCTTTTGTCACGGACACCGCAGAGACCCTTCCCTTCCCAACCCTCGGGCCTCCTGCCTTGCACAAACTCTCTGACACTTTTCTCTGCAAGTTGAACCTTCCTATCCCTTGCTCTACATAAAACAGGTATTTGTGTGAACAATCTTGCTGCTTAGGTTTCCTAATTTGTGCTAAACTGCTGAGACAAAAAGAAATGGAGATGACCACATACAGGAAAGCAGATAATCTTTTCAATCTTTCCTATTATAAATATTTTCTAAGACTATATAAAAGTATATATATGCACATGAATCAGAAACGTAACGAGAAACTTACACTAGGGAAGGCTTTTTCTGAGGAATAACTTGACCAAACAACACCCTCTCACTGTGACAATACTAAGGTTTACTGCTCAGGAAGTTTATTATTACCATCTTTCCCGACCTCTGCATTTCTATTGAATTCTAATTTTCCTGGGGCACTTTTGAGACCAAAATCAACCTATGCTGTGGAATGTAAGGAACTTAAAGACAGTATATTTTAAACTTGAAATTCATGAGAAGCTCAGCATATTGCTTAAAGCATGTGCTGCCTAGGGCACACTGATACTGTTAAGGGGGGGAAAAAAAAAAAGCGCTAGCATGAAAAGATTGCCTGCTCATCTCCAAATGCCCGTTTCAATATATGTATCTTTTTCTCATCAATTTAATACAAGTTGATCTGTAGATCTAAACTCCGGGACTAACATTTTCAATGTTATTTCCCAAAAGGACACCACATGCAAGTTAAAAGTAACTACTGGTGCTCAAGAACATATGATGATTTCAAGTTCAATCCCAAGGTGTATTCAAAACAAGCAAGGAGCTACTTCCTCTGGTGTAGAAATCCCACATATGTTTTTGTTCACAGAAAATACAAAATAGTATTGAAATGTACTTTAAAACAGAAAGCAAGGTGGTATGTTTCAGCTAACACAGGTATTAAAAAGCTCTCTTTTCTGAAGAACTTCAGTTGTCCTGCTTTTAGATTTGCAAATGAGATAATGATGCGAGGTCTGCTTGCTCTATGCAAGCAAAAATGTTAGTGCTGTAACAATCAGCTGAATAGTATGTTTCATTATAACTCGAAACTCTAATTTTGTCCTTTGGATAGTCATCATAACACAATGGTGATGATTAGCTCTGATGCAGCTATTGCCCTTAGTACATTAAATATTTTAATGCTGTTAGTCAAGTTAGTTGAAATTATCCAGATTTTGTAATAAATTTGTAAAGATTTACATATATTTTCATGAGTGAATTCTGAAAAATTTAAACGAAACTGATATTAGTGGCTGGTTTTATTAACCACAGCATTCTGGACAACTGAAGAGACTCCAAGAAAACCCTGCTTTCCAAGCAACCATGAGCTTTGAAAAGCTTCATGAAGAATAGTCTTTCCTCTCTACATCAATACTATTTGCTTTCATATGATTAAGTGTTATTAGAAAGGCATATCTGAATGAACCATTATCAAGTGCTTTTTGTACAGAACATTCCGACGCGTAGACAAAAGCACCACATATTGTAACCTGTAAGCCTGACTTGCTTAGACAAAAGGATAATATCCTGTAAGGAACATTCACATAGATTTCAAGCATTTTACATATGAAAAGTGGTGGACAGGATTTGTTTGCATTGTGCACCAAAATCTTTATTCTCCTTCCCTCAACTACTTAATAGAAAAAAGTGTTGGTTTTTTTCCATCATAAAAACATCTGATCTGATAATGAAGCCTTTTTTATACTTTAAAATTTTTAAAAGGAAATTATGCTCATCTGACAATTCTACTTAAAAGCAAATGAAAGTTTACAAAATAAATACGGTAAGGCTAGATCCGTACTGATCATTTAATACTGTCCCTAGTTATTAAAATTAATTATTTAACTACAGAAAACTTGTGTTTATTTGGGGATCATTCAGGAAATGTAAGCATATTTGAGTAGATTCTGGAAACTTATGTAGATTCCAGAGGAATAGAAGCTGTGCTACTATCAGTAGAGTGCTTCACATATACAGATATAACAGATATTATATGCCTACACTCCAAGCCATGCAGACAAAACACTAGCAAGCAAAGCAAACACTTTACTTACTAAGGCTAGTGAATTATCTCAACAAATGGCTGAATATAAGCTAAAATTCAAATTTATGAAGCTGTTCGTAAACACCAAACGTTCCCCTGATGTGTATGCATTAGCAGGTAAGGCCCTGATGAGCTAAAAAGGCTATGTGAATTAAATTAGAAACAGATACTCAGTTTCAAGAACACTAATGTTTCAATACTCATCTTTTCTTATTCCATTCATCCTGATTTCTTCAAACATGTAAAAAGCAGAGAGAGCAAAGAATGAGAACACAACTATATAACATGAAAAAAAAAACCTTTAAGTTTGTAGCTGCTTCTGTGACAAAGGCTAAGACTTCAAAAGTTTTCCAGATCACTTTAAAATAAATTAGATTATTTTCAGAACATTTAAGACAGTTTGAATGAGATCACTAAATAAATTTGAAACGGTTTCTTCATAAATGTGCATAGCTCAGGATTCAGTCAAAAACAACCCCCTTCCACATGACTATCTTTCATTTTAGTAAGTCAACAATTTATCCACAAGCAAATGTAGTGGAAATAATATTTGAACTGAGCAAAAATATGGTAAGTGTAAAAAAAATAAAGATCTGTCTTCAACATAAAGGTCTAATACATAAGTAAGTAATTGTCTCAGTTACCTTTTATAGCTTGTTACACTGCTAATTCTCTTTTTATTTTCTTGATATCCCATATCAAAGTTATCTACTGGGCCTGGGCCAATTCCCGTCAGCCGTAATACAACCTTTCCTCAACTTCTGGAACTTAACCAACACTCCGCAACTTAGTCTAGGCTCAAACTGTCAAGATGCTGAACATCCCAACCCTAAATGCTTCAAGCACAGACACAGTGCAAGGCAGTGCAGGCACCAATTTTGCAATAATCTTGCAAGAGTCTACATAAAAATATCACCCTGTCTGTATTCAGAGTATACACACAAGGAACAAGTTATCCCAGAAGGCAACACTCAGTACTGGAATTGTTTTCCATGATGGGATTTCTCTCACCTGACCTTGACTGTTCAGAAGTTGAATCTGATTGGCTCAGCCACTCATACGGGACAAGTCATGCCTCTGCTTTTAAGGCTACATTTTTAGGATAGCTGAGTAATCTGTGTTTAAGGAAGGAAGCAGAGAACTGCTTAGACAACTGCCTACCTTTTGCCTGACCAGGGTTGGATGAGATTAGCCCTACCATGGGCCAATGCTTTTGAATGTGCATTAAGAGGTATGACACAGGTACATTCCAGGAGGGAAGCAAAACATCAAGGTATGTCCTGCATGTTCAGACACTTTCAAACTTAACAGCTGGGATCCACGTTTAAATCTGCCTCTCTGCAGGTGACACAAAGCTCTGTTTCCAAGGAAGGTAAAAGCAAGGAAGGTAAAGCTGCGGTCAAAGCAAAAGCACCGTTGTTGTTCTGCGGCCGTGGCAGATCTGCCAAGAGAACAGGCTTGATACCACCTTGTCAACATGACTCCCAGCAGAACAGAAAAGATGGCACACTCTGCAGGATGGAGGGATGGAGATAATGGATGAAATATTTATGAATATAAAGGTACACATTTAAATGCAGGCACAAACACTATATCTGAACAGAACAAAAGTGATTTCAAAGCAGCAGAAGAGTATAGTAAGGAAAAAAAAAATTGTTCAGTTACCTGAGAACTTTGCATTGCCATTTAAGATCATTTGCATTGCTAGTAGAAAACTCAAATTCTTCCTCAGTTTGTAAAGATCAAATATAAGCAACCCTACAGGCTTAAGACATCAGAGTACACCTTCTTTACAAAAGACTTCTTGGAAATATGTCTAATTCTCCATCCTATACATACACGTTTGAAATTTACAGGGGAAGAAAATATGACCTCCATATGTGTGCTTCAATACAAAAGTCTGCAAGAAATCAAACAGATTCTTGACCTCTGTCACAAACTGCTGGTAATATAAGAGCGATGATAGCTCAGTCCAGACAAAAAAAAAAAAAAAACACTGCTGGAAGCTTAGGAAACACTTTCCAGGGGTTCAAGGCCAAGTGAAAAGACACTACAACACCTACGTAGCTAGTCAACTTTTATCAGCGGAACCAACACATGTCCCTGTCCCTTCAGGGCTGCCCCTGATCTCTGCCCCATTCCTTGCGCTGCCGGCTCCAGGCGTGAGGGCACCCCCAGGGCACCCAGCAGCGAGCACGGCACGTGCGCACCACGGGCTGGGAACGCGGAGACGAGTGCGCCGGGAGCACAAGAGGAGGCCAGGCTCCGCATGAGGAGAGGCTCCCGCCATGAGGGGAGGCCAGTCAAAGCCAGAGCTCTTCCAAGGCAATCCCAGCACCTCTAGCTGCGCAGCTCCGTTTCTGGGGTTTTGACCAGAGCGGCTAGATTAGATCAGGGCCAGCCAAATATGTGTTGATTCCATCTCTCTGCTTCTCCGTTTACCATCTCTCGTTCGCTCCACTTCTCCCAGCCCCAGCTTTAGTGAATACCACATAATTTCCCTTGGGGAGAGGCAAGTGTTTATCTGAAATAGCTTTACAGTTTTATTTATTTTAACAAAACTCGTGATCCTGTTTATAAAACTCTACAGGTTCTGTGAAACCCCAAATTATATTCCCTCTAGTCTAGAATGATTTGACTTAAAATGCATCTCTCTGATAGCTCTCCAGCTAGCAGATTTTTTTTTTTAATATATTTCTAGATGCAGGGACCCAAAAGGGTTTTTATTTAACAACAGCTCAATAATTACCTTTTCTAAGTTCCCATCTCTCCACTATTGTTTCTGGCATATTAGTTTTCAAGGTCTCAAAGTTCACAGCAGTTTTTTGCAAGAACAGTGATAAAGCGCTTGCATTATGAATAGTAATTTTATTCCCTGCTCCTGTAGCTGAATACAGTGACATGCAGGCTACTTGCTTTTCAATATTCCACTGCAAATTCCTTAGGGTTCTGTGTCAGCAGCAGCACAGTTAGCAACCTTGAAGAAACATTTTCTTTATGTTGATGATTTTACTTATTTAAAAACTACCCTCATCAGGGTAGCCTCATGACACACAAGGACTCACTGAAAGAAATATCCTATGGGATGGTAAACATTCCAAAATGCTCAACAGCGATTAAATCAGGTTAAAAACTAGGATAGTTTAAAATGTAACTTAGATACTGTACTTTAGAAGCACATCACTTATAATTATTCTGCTTTGCATGTCTTTTGATCTGGGAATGTGAGGATCTGAAAGATTTTACAAACACTAAAATTCTAGTTAGCTGTTGCTCAATGTTAATTTATGTGCTTGTTAATGTTAATTTATTAATTAAGTCTCTTTGTTAAGCAGAGCTATTACAATCTCTGCTTTAAAACTGAAGCAGATGGTTTCTTCTATAAACATATCACAATTTATAATTTCAGGTATACTTGGTCATATGAAAATACATGATCTTGTTAAAGTCCCATTTTGGAAAAGGTTTTTCCTCCATATATATTTTTACGAAAAGAAAAAAAAATGTATTCTGATAATACAAATTATTTCAGACAGCAAAATAAGGCATCAATTTTATGCTTCAGTCAAACTTCACAAGACAATATTTAATTTGGTTGAACCAAATAATACTACGTATTATTCCCTTTTTCATCATCTACAGTATAAATTAAAATAATAAGTTAAACTTCACAGAGACAGTTGTTAATATCAATCACCTAAAAAGTTCTTTTTGTTACACAGATATAAGTTCACTGGGGTTCAAACACACCCTCTTTAACTTCACAACAGTTTTCTCACAGTCTGCTAGAAGTTAAAGAAAATCATCTTCATAGTTTGAATTACAGATTACATTTTTCTGATTGTTTTAATATTTACCTCAAAAATGAGAAAATGTTAAACATAATCAGACCTTCCTAACAACATTTGCTGTAAATACATCTAAATGGCTAAAAGCAAATCTTTATGTTTGTATGTGCCCCTCGCTCCACATCTACTTGTTAATCCATTTCAGAATTTATCCTCGTAAGATGTTTGCAGAACTTAAGATACCAAAGTATATATTTTTTTGCTTTTGAATTAGACAACCATTTTTTTTCTGTAACAATCCACCTTCTTGCATCCCCACTGTTGACCCTTTCAATAAGCATTTCTCACAAACAAACCTGTCTTAGGAGTTGCAACAACTCCAAAATCAGCTGGGTGCCGTCAGTAAAGTTACACAGCTATCCTAATAGTTTTAGGATCTGATGTTGACTGCATTTAGAAGAAATAACTTAGGAACTACATTTATTATTTTCTTTTTAATCTAGGGTAGCTTTCAGCTGTCTCCATGTTTGTATCCCAGTTTACAGCATGGGCAATGGGAAGACACCCCGATTCAGTGCAACTGGCTCAACTACCCTACTGGTGAGAAGGATAGTGCCTGAACTGCTCCTGCGCTCACGCAGCCGAGTGCAAAGGCTGCTCCTAACTCAACTGGATGCAACTCTGCAATACATAAGTGAACATATTCTTTGGTCAGAAAGTGACAGTCTTGGAATACATAACGTAGAGTGGCACTGGGGATACTACTGCTCTTCCTTCTGCTTGATGGGCTGTGCCAGTTAACATGCCTAATTTCACATGCTGGAGCTCTAATAGTTTCCCAAATGAGACAGTGTGGAAGAAACATTCACTGAGTCAGGTTATTCTGCTCATCCACCTGCTAAAAGAAAAATAAATAAATATTGAACTGGCTAAGCAGGGAAAATTCACCTGCCAGGTTTTACGATAGATCAGAAACAAACAAGAATATATGAACTGGACAAACCAGATCAATCTGTACAGAGGATCCCATTTTTAACCAGCCCATGTCTACTTACACAGTCCTATATCCCGTGGGGAATAATATTTTGGTTTGAACATAAACTTAAAAAAAAAAAAAAAAAACACGTATGCACAGGGGTTCAATGAACTGTAATTTGATGTAAATACTGACTTTGCAACAGCAGTCAAAACATTAGGGGAACTTCCTCTCATTAGATCTGTGCTAATTCCTTAACGAATATGAACTTAGAAATTTTATGGGGTGTACATACATAGTATAACTGCAAAATTTGCATTTCATCGAAACCGCAAAATCAACATCAGGCTCAGGTACATTAGGTTCCTGGACCTTTTTTTAATCTAGATCTATATCTTATACCATATATCCAAATCACCAGTTCATATTGGTGTCATCTTTCTGAAAAAAAAATCTTGAAATGGAAATATATTTTTTCTACTATGTTTTCTACTGTTTTTTTTCCTCTAATAATTTAAAAACTAAAGACTATTTCAGGAAAAAGGAAAGGGAAGAGTAGGAAGACTTTGGTCTTTGACAAGCTCCTCAGGAAGAAAAACTAGAGACTATTAACACACTTCACTCTTCCCTTCCCACTTCAGGGAAATTCTTGCAGAATTAGGCCAACTGAAACTGACACTTGAAGTGGCTTTGAGCTTTTTTTCACACCAGGTGCCCATCTTTTTGAAGGGCAGAAGCAGAATTTAAGTGATCAGATAGTATTTATAGAGATAAGTACAGGTAATCCAGCTGGGCAACTCCAGTACTGCATCTGCAGTATCAGAACAAGGGAGGTTTCTTCACTGCTCTCAATGGGGTGAAACGTCCCGTGTTCTAGGTAAAAATTCTGCACTTTAAATTACTTTTAAAGTCAGAAGCAAAATACTTTCCGCTTGTTGGAAATCTCCATAAATTTCCCTTTTGTGTTACCCAGTTCACAGAAACCATCTGAAAAATGAAAAGCAACAAGGAAAGGAGAAGCGCAGGCGGACCATTGCAGCCGGGATAATCAGCTGCACAATCACAGTGCAAAAAACCTCTGGTGAAGAAGGAATTTCTCTTCAGAAAAGGATCTGGAAGTTGTAATGAATTACATGTGGGAGATGCTGTGGTGACACAGGCAAAGCCCTTGCTCAATCTTCAGGACAAGTGCCAGAACCTCTCCTTCTCCCAGCCCAGTGTTGGATTTGGGGCACTGCATTTCAAGAGTGATATAAACCAACTGAACATGGTCCCCGAAGCTGAACGGGAAATAACAGAGGTCTAGGAAATAACATCTGCATTACAGGACGGAACAAACTGCA
>NW_010589533.1:342675-406128 GCF_000705375.1 Tinamus guttatus
TAAGGCAAATTTGGATACAAGGATTTTTGCACCTCTATGGCATAAAGATTCTGAGAGGTCAGAAGAGTTTATTGACTCCTCTACAATAACAGGGGCCGATATGTGTCCTCCCAGGCTTTGCCTTGTGAAACACAGACCACACAATAAAGACCAAATAATTCTCCTCAGCCCCAGCAGCCTGCACAGAGATCAGCAACATCCAGGAAGACTCAGAAGTCAAGACACAAAGAGGGCTCGAGCCGCAAATACAGAAAGAAACAAATATCCTTCATTCACACTCATCTTCTTATTTCTGGTGAAGTCATATGTAACTGAACAAACTTCCCTTTATAGAGGCCAAGCTTACCAGCAGACACAGAACTCTGGCAACACTATATATATGTATATATATGTATATGTAGAAAATGGAAACAAAAACTCTAAATATTTATTTGTTTTTTTTCCCTCTGGAATTTTTGAAAATTTAAATTTTTTCATGGGGGACCTGAAGGGTACACACACACATATATATTTGCACATATATACATATACCTTGTTTGTGTAGTTATATCTATACACACACAGAGTGTGTGTGTATATATATATATATTATATACACATGTTCCTGAGTGTTTCATAGCGTGCTACTGAAAAACCACTGCTGTTAAGTGTTTCCATTGAGCAGTGGCAGCCACAGAAGACAGCGGACATGGAGCTACGGGCACATTTTAAAGGAAGGTGTGTGTGCGCCCCAGGGCAGGACATCTGACAGCCAGGCCATAAAGAGCAGCTACGACTTTCATCCCCGCAAGGAGACAGTTCTGCTTTAGGGCACGTCTCTAACTCCTTGGTAGAGACTTAAAAAGGTTCAGCATCCAAACCCGAGGCATTCCAGGGGCAAGATTTTCTGTTCAGCGACGCAGCTCTGGCTGTAGGAGACAAACTTTGTGAGAGACAGAAGGCCCCAGGATGACCATGATGAACCCCATGGCAGAAGGCCGCGCTGTCGCAGCTCTGCTCAAGGCTGCCAAAGGCCAAGCTCTGAGCAGTCTCGTGCTGCAATGTGCGCTCGCCCCAGCACTAGGAAATCAGATACACAAAACTATAGTTAATCGTGACTGATTTGAGTGCTTTGCGTGCTCTAGCTGTCAACATTTCCCTGGATGATCTGCCGTTTCAAAGTCACAAAGGCATCACCCATCTCAGTTATAACCCTCAGCTGACCTGCGAGGCTCTATGAGCTGAACTTGTGAAACAAGCAGCAGCACCACAAAGTAACTGTGCGCACAGGAGTCTGATTTTCCTGGTTCATGTGTCATGTCTCACTGGTCATAGAGATATCTCTAAAAGGAGATTTTGACAGCCTAAATACAGGATATAAGATGAATAGAGCAAACAAAATAATGCTTTCCTTCTTGAAAGTACAGAAGTAGTCTATTCTTTAGAAAACCTTTATGCACCATATCATAGCATATCTTTCTCGGTGGAAATGAACATTTTTCTTCCCAGACACACTGCTTTATCTCATACCATTTATACTCCTAGATACATTAATGTCATACTCTTTGCAATGATTTCTCCAGACAGTCTAAGTCAGTTTGTAAATTATGAAGAAATTGAAATGACTTTGTAAGTAACCTCTGTGTAAACAAGAGGAAAACTATCAAAAATCCAATAAAAACCTCCGCAAATTATCTCCTTTCCCAACCCTCATACAGTCTTAAGGAAGTGGGTAGATAAGGAGATAGGGAGAAGAAGGGAGTAGGGTTCATGTAACTCTAAATATTTACAGTAGTGTAAATGTATATGTGGGGTTCTCTGCATAGCCCCCAGCAGCCCCATCCTGCAGTCACACAGCCAAATATAAACACAGCAGCAAACACCTGTTGTGAATGCTCACTGAAAAGCAGCAGTATCGAAAAAAAGGGCCATCAATAAAAGAGTATTTTGCACCGCCAAAGCATCCCCTGCCGCGGGCCAAGGCTCGGGTGGCCTTCGCCACGCGCTCGCGGGCAGCGGGTCGCACCGCGCTCGGGCACGCGCGGTAGCTGTGCTCAGCCCACCCGCTCCAACCAGGAAGCTCCAGACACCAGCAGGGCGTAGCCAGGCGCCTTACGGCTGGGCTACGCGTCTTGGGCCTGCAGCTCATATGTCCTCGTAGGCGCAGCTCTCATGGTTCTCAACGCGAGCGGGGTCTGTTCGGTGCTTCTGGAAGTGGGACTGCGTAGATTTATCGCAGTACGACAGGAATTCAATCCCTCGTAATCCGAGAGGCCCTTTTGAGGTGCAAAAGGCCGATAAAATAGGCTTAATTTAAACAAATGCTGCCAAGACAATTATTCCACGATTCCCTGAGAACAACCACTTCATCACTGATGGCAGAGAGATTTCTCAGCAGGCAAATCTAACTTATTTTTCTTTTCATTGTGTGTTAGCAAGAAACTCAGCTTTTAAGAGCTAGATGCCATAAAAACCTAGATTTAAGGAAGAATTTTATTCATCATTTCATACATATGAAAGAACACCTCCTGCACAGGGCACAGAAAAAGGTATGATTTTGGTATCTTCATAAAATTACTGCTGACGGGGTAATTTTCCATTCAGAAAAAAACTTATTTTAAAAGGAGATGCACACTATTTTAAGAATGAGCTTACGCAAGACATTAAAAAGAGGTGATACACTTACAGATATCATCTTAGTGCAATCAGTGTTGTAAAACTGGAGGCTAAACTTTCAAAGCAGAAAAAATATAACCCTCTCCAGTCAAAGCTATTCGTAGATTGATAAATATTTTGAAAGTGACTGTACATTTTCCAAAAGAGTTTATTTACTTAAAGCCATTAAGGAAAAGTACAGCTGCCCATGGACATTAAGATTTATCTCACTTAATTTTAGACTGTTACACCAGAGGCACCCATATCTGAGCTAATCACCCCTGAGCTTTCCTTAAAATTGTTAAGGATGAACAGGCACTTTCTCTGATATATTTGACCTGTCTTATACATCTACTTCAGGATGCTATGAACCATGTCTCATAAGTGCTTATTTTTCTCCATTTGCTGTAAAAAGTGTCCTAGGATGATGAGACACCAGACACCAGTTTAAATAAAAGCAATGCCTACATTTGGGTGGGATGTCACTTATGAAGCATAAAGTCAAATTCAGCAAGATTGACAATACACTAGACAAGACCTACATCTGACATTGCTGTTACAGTCCCACGGGCAAGGCTAAGGATTGAGAAACATTCAAAGACCAGGCACACAAAATGGTATTCTGGAAAGCACACTTCAAGCAAATGTTTGCTTTCACTTCAGAAGCCGAATCATTTAACAACAGAAAATTAGGTAGTTCCTAGGATAACTTTACAGTGAGACAGAGATAACAGTCCAACACTGATTCAATGTTGTTGTTGTTCTAGGGATTTACTAAGCCCTCCTTTGAGATTCTAATTTATAGCTTTTTTAGCTTATGCTTTTGATATACAGGGTAATACACACACACTTATGGTTGGAGACTTTTACAAATTATTTGATTCTTAAACAGAAGTGACCCCTATCTCACTTGTCAGCATTCACTTCTCAACAGTACAAAAACAGTTACCAGCATGGATGGTCATACCCTTAGTCAGCCAGAGTCTTTTCCAGGCAGCCATAATAAGACATTTGTAAGCAGTTTTTCATTAAAACTTGCAAGACCGAGCCTATGGTAAAGAGAAAAAAACAAATAATCTGGGTGAATGGGAAACATTTCAGAACTATGGCTTTTAAATAAAGAGAAAGAAAAAAAGAAAAAGAAAAAAAAAAAAGAAAAAAAATGAAAGCACCAAATAATTTTCATTTAATGCCCTCCTAGGGAAATTTCTAAGGACAAAGAAACACGCTTATCAAGAAAACAAGTATTTGTTGCCTTTTCTTTTTTTGAAGGGGGAGAGGGGGTAAAATGTTTTTTAGGCTAGATCAATTTTCAAACAAAGCTGGCTGTTTTGAATGTAGAGCTGGCTTCTACTTTTCACATACCCTTCACATACATTTATATTATTTGCTTAAAAATACGGAAGTAATTTTACATCAGGTAAGGAAGGAAAAATCATTTAGACAGTTCAAACTATACTTATTCCTTGGTCCAAGTAGTATGTTAAAAATAATCTAAAGTGAGTAAATACTATATTCTGACTACTGAAGCAGAAATACAGTGCTGTATTTTAATACAATCCTATCTTGATTTAAAGCAATGTAGGCTGCGTGGAATCAGAATTTACATTTAAATATAATTAATCAATGAAATGTGAGATAATGCAAGTTAGGTAATATACAAAATGAAATATTACGGTTCAATAGCTTAATTAAAATCACACGTGCATCGTCTGCTTTGTATTCTTTGTTCTTTAACATCACTAAAATGCCAGTTAAAGGATAATGGAAGACTAATAGGAAGGATATCAGGGAAAAAAAAAAGTAAATGAGTTGAGGATACTAGAGCAAAATGAATACATGTGTAGGATTCTGTGTTGTTTTCCTCAAATGGAAAGGCCACTAGATTTTCACCATTTAGCTGAAGCCACAGCTGCTCCCAGCTAGCCATTAGTAGGGGGATGTGGTTTGAGGATGATGGAGGAAACTGCTAAGGACACTCTCAAGCCAGGTTAGACCCAACTCTGACCTCATAACAGGACTAGTAAAGGAAGCAAAGGAAGCTCCTTTGCAAAGAAATTCCAATGTTTTTCGAAGCTCTATAACTTTGCTGACAATTCCTGTCACCTACCTATTCAAATCTTTGCCCACACTATTCATGCAATGAAATCAGCTTTTGATGAGTCTCAAGTAGCTTTTGCTGTTTAAAAGAAAAAAAAAAAAAAAAGTGGAGCAAGAAAAAAGTGGAGCAAGCTGCGTTATTAATGCGGGAAGTCTAGCAGCAGATATTCAGACTCCATCAAGAGGGAAACATTATGCAGATATGAAGAGGTGAAAGGTTTGTGATCCAGACAAAGAAGAGTCTCACTTCGCCTCCGCAAACTTTATTGTAGTTGTGCAACAAAAAGTTAGTGACTTGTATTCCAGTAACTTTTTTTTATTCAGATTATGGTTGCTCAGCTGCGTAGTTGTAATCACAGTAACCAAGTCTTAAGTAGTCACAACTTCAGAATCAGAAAAACAATCTTCGTAATTCACTGTACCTAGCAAGAGGAAATGCATGAAGAAACGAAGAGTGCGCTCATAAGAAAAATTCCAGCTGAAGACCAGAGCTGCCAATCCTGACATCAGAGTTTAGAGGGAAATACAAACAAAGCAGTGCAGAGTGGTGGAAAAGACTCATTTCCCCATTGTAGGTAGATGGACAAGCAAACTAGCAACTAAACCGCTAAAGAACCTCAATCAAACTCAGCATTGCTGTACTATGTGTAAAATAAGAACATACGAAGAATGAATATCTAATTAACATTAAAAGTTAAATTTATAGACGTTTATAATTAACTAATCCCTGAAGCAGCAGCCCATAAAAAAGGCATCCATTTTTAAATATCCTTAAATATAGGGGAGGTTCTTTATGAAGGCTAATCAAATTCTTTCCTTATTATTTTATATTTTTGTGTCATTATTGAAAGTGATTTCAAGACAAATTTGGTGCCAGTTTTCTTTTTATTTTGGTAACATGAATTTAGTGTGAAGATTGCATGAGTGTCACTGCCTCTTCGTTCCATCTCACATCAGTTGGAGTGAGAGTTTACAATATTCAAGGACTATTAAGCCATGTAAATGCATTCAAAATGATTTTATAGTAGTAACAACTATCTCCTGAGCTGAACAAGTTTCTCAAGATGCGTTGAAATTGTTAAAAGTATTTTTAACTCAAATCAAAAATGTGCTTTGTAATTTTATGTCTGCTTAAAATAACCAAATAGATGCAGGAATGTAATAACCTTGAACCGTTTTTCTTGGTATAGATTCAACTAGAGCCTGATCCATGGCCGCATCCTGCTTGCTAGTGATGCAAGTCATAAAAAGTGTCTCATGCTCTGCTGCTTGCATTTCACAAAAACTAAATCTGTAAATGTGTATTTGCTTACCAATTATAGCAAATTTTAAACTTGAATCAGCTAAAGGACAAATGGTCAGCAAATAAGACTTTTACAAGCATGCTCTGGCTACATTCAATGCTGAATGTAAACTGCAGAAAACTGAGATAATTTATTGATCTTTTCAAACTCTTAAAATCATGTATTTTGATAAACATTCTTTTTTGGATAAATTACATTTGAAAGGCCTGACCTCAGTGAAGAAGGCTTTGCCAGCATAATTATATCATCAAAACATCTTGATGAAGTATTCCTAGACACGCAAGTCATACTGGCAAAAGATCATTTCTGCATTAAGGATATTTCTGTTTGAGCAGTGCTACCCAACACAACTAAGTGTATTTCTATGGCATTATGAAATGAAGCTCTTGAGCCCAAAGTCATTCATGTTGTTTTCATACTTAACATATACAGCAATTTCACAGCAATTCCACTTGCACATCT
The DNA here is from genome assembly GCF_000705375.1 of Tinamus guttatus. The sequence continues at coordinate 349,176 of NW_010589533.1, forward strand.
ATGTTCACATAAAAAGTCTCACCTGGAGGATCATAAAGAGTTCCTGCAAATGGCAAATCTGCTAAGCCTGCTGCTTTGCTGGATATGACAGTACAAACACATCTCACCTTTTCAGAATTAGTTATGTAAGTTAGTCTTAAAATCACTGCCAATGGTTTAAAGCAACACATTTGACTTGACATTGAAATAGAAAAGTTAGAGCACAGGAATTTCCCAGCTGAGCCCAGTTAGCTATGTGCTCCTCCTGCATATCCTCTTCCAGTATACATCAGTATTGATAAGCAAAAATGAAGAGGCAGAAGAGAAGGGATCATACAGAAATACAGAGTTCTCATGTAGGAGGCAAACACCTTCCAGGTGAAACAACGACCTATCAGTGTGAGCAAGTGCCCCTGCTCTGCCTCAGCAGCTGAGAAGGAACTGGAGAGGCAGCCAGGCTCTCCTTCCAGGTGGAAGGCAGCAAGTAGCTACTTTACGCCTCTCCTGACTAACAAAAGGCTCACAGATTACAAGATTGTATTGTCAATTATTCTCGAAAGATAGATGTACCTGCATTTTAATTATTTTCAACAGTTCTATGAAGGTGTTCATTTCTCTTCAAACGAAGATTAAATTGTGCCCTAGGACTACACCATAGGACTAAAACTATATCTAAGTTAGAAATGCACTTGGCTCAATCTTTTTTAAAAGTGTGCCATTTAACACATTTAAAAAGTGGGCTTGGGAAATGAGAGATGGGAGGTTGGGAGGGAAAGTTTTGTTTTGGTTACTGTTTTTTCTTAAGCAGAAGGCATTGCACTCTTGTTTGAAAAACAAGTTAGAAAGATGAAATGAAAGCCGTTAAAGTCTATGTTTCTGAGATTTGCTTACGATTTTCCATGCTGATTAGATATTTACCACAAAACACTTGGAAATTACACCTCTCCTTAATACTTGTTGTATTTAGCTCGTCCCCTTTAATAGGAAGTTAACAATATTTATGACATTTATGGTAAAATCACGGATCCCAGGATTCATTCATAATTCCCTCCTTTATGCAATTATGCTGTTTCTGAAGAATGCAGATGCCTCGTTGAAAGTGCACATTTAAAACGATGTAATTGTTTTCACATCTGTACAATATTTAAAGCCATATAATACACATAAATGAAGTCCTCAAGCTACTGTGAAATGCCTAACACCTGGCAGATGAGATAGAAGCTCATAGTTTAAATACTGTATTTTAATTCACTTTTCTGAGACAGTCAGACAATGTAATTACTAAGTCATAAAGTTGAAAATATAACTGTATAAAACCTTCCCCTTCAGATATATCTGACAGAATCCACAGGTAATGCTTAAACACTTGCGCTTGATGTCTTGTGCTTTAACATATGCTCCCCTCGTCTCCTTGATTACTCTTGTTTCCTTTTCATGTCCTCTCTCATCCTGCTGCCGTTTAGCCGGCTGGTTAGCTAGCGTCCCCTCACTGAGCGCTGCTGGGTGTCCTGCATCCCAAAAGCCTTGCACACAGAGCTGCTGTTCACTCTTCAGGAGGGCTGTAGATGGATACTGAGGAGTCTGCACTTAGAAGCTCTGAAGTGATTTTTTTTTCCCCCTAATGCAAGAAGTTTAATGAAACTATTACTGCAGGAAAAATGCCAGGTTCTCAGAAGTGAAACTTTGAAGTAAAAAAAAAAAAAAAAAATCATCTTTGACACAAGATCCATTGGGAAAGCAGGGAAGTTATGCTAATTATTAAGAGCTTCACTTGGGGGGGTCAACACAGGTACTTGACATACCCATTTAATGTATGAGTTCTTACACACTTGTTTCATCTTCCCTGCTCTCATGCTCTGCCTGCCAAAGTCAGCTCTTACACACTCACGCATACTTGTTACATTCTTATGAAAAATATTAAAAATTATAAAAACCTAGAAGAATTTAAAAGAAAAAAAAATCACAGTACAGAAAACTGGTTTCCACACAGCCTCTCTCATGGCTATGGTTAAATGCTCTTACCTTGGCCTAAAACTGAGTTCCACCTTGTCAGTGGAGAAATAATACCACAAACCTTTAAAAAAGAAGTCCCTAAAATGAAAGTAGTCTGTGCACCAAAATAGCTGTCGAACAGATGGAAAGCCTTCCAGAATTAAGAAATATATACCATTTGTATTTTAGTGTGTTCTACCAGTGCTTACGCACGGCTAGAAAACTGCTGGCTTATCAACGAGAAAACTGCTTCTATTTGCAGGGAGTTTGTACCACAGCTCACAGTCCATCCCTTTAGGTAGGAAGGGGTTGCTGCTGAGCACCAGCCACTGAACATGCCAGGTACTGGGAAAGTGCTTCTAGCAGGAACAACAAAGGATTCTACCTATACCATTCTCTTACTAAATGTTTCTTTGGGTTACAAAGAATATTTGCTATGTACAATTCTTGGGTTGCATATGATTTACAAAAAGCAGTTGCTAAATGTCCACCAGTTCAGGTATTCAGGAATTATATATATCTACATATATATATATACATATGCATACTTGTATATACATGCATGTGTACATAAAAGTAGTAACTGTTTTGTTGTTTTCTCTTAACATTGCAAATAACATATTCTAATAAAGTGGTTTGCAAAAGCTTTACTCTGAAAGACCCATGTTATTCCATAACGTGGATTATCACCCATTAAAATAATGAAATCAATCACCGAAACTACAGTAGAGTTTGTGTCTGTATTTGTATATGTGCATTATGGTTACGAAAGAGAGCATCCATTTATAAAAATGGGCCATTTGGGTGATTAAGCAGATGTGCTCTTTGCCCTATATCAGGACAAATTTCTGAAATGAACAGTCATCTGCTTCTGCAGATGGAGAGCTCTGAGGGAGGATTAGCGCTTTCCCACTGCTCACTGTAAACAACCTCGGCCCCAGAGAAGCCCGGAATGATCTGCAGCGACTAACTGCGACCAGAGGAGCAACTTGCTAGAAAATGAACGTTTCTGAGCACACACTAACTGGCCTACGTGGTACGTGCACGCGCAGAGTAACAACTGGAATGCATTTCACAAATACTAATAATGTAACAGAAACTTTCCATTAATGTATTTATTAAGAAACAAAGGTGGTTTATGGCTTTAAAGTAAATTACTTAATTGTCATTTATTTTCCCACATTTAAAGAGGAGGAAAAGCCCGTACAATTAGTCCTACGAGCACTGCGATACTGAGAAATGATTCAGTTCTTTGAAGGACGGCTACTGAGCCAGGGAAATAAACCTTATAATCACCGAGGTAGGGAGAAAGGCAGCACAAATGAGAGAGGATTAGCAATCTGCCCTTCTATGGCCTGAAATCACTAGGGCACAGTTGACACTAGCTTGTGCTGCAGATAACCACAGTCACAAGTGCCAAGATGTCAATTACAGTAAGTTTGTCCAAAAACAGAACGTAACTTTCCCAGAGTGAGAAGCATGCTCAGATTTGATGAAAGAAAAGAGCATCCAAAGAATGAATTGCCAAGGCAACCAAAGCCCCACGCTGATTATACTGCTTTTTGAGGTGTGTTCATGGTGCACTTGTTCAACAAAAATAGTATGGCACACTTCAGAGTGAAGGCCAAGGATCAGGGGAGACTGCATTTAATCCTCAAGGAGTTTGGCATGTTCTCACTGTGAATTGTAGCACTGGCTCCGTTTCTCTCACCATGGATGCTCTGCAACCAGCTGGGTTGAAAATTGCAAGCGCTCAAAACTGCTGCTGGACACCCTTCGCTACAACACACGCACACAAGTCTCGGGCTAATGGTTTTCCAGAAGCCCTGGGGAATAAGTCAACATTTTGGAGTTGAGAAAAACTGCAGCGTGGCAATAGTAGAAATCAAAAGAACTGCTGAAGATTTTATCAGCCTAACTTACTAAATTCATCAGAGGCGGAGCATGAGTATCCATAAGGGGAGGGCACAGTATATATTTTTATTTTTACTTTAAGAAACTGATGAAACCAGTGGAGAAAATATTGCAACAAGAACAAAACAGAGGCAACAGAATCTTCTATCTGCTGTTAATTTCAACACTAAAAAAGCTGAAACTTGAACTGACTTTCCTTGCTCACCACTTTTGTTTCCTCAAACACATTAATTTCTCCAAAAGATAAATAAATGGTAACAAGTGTAAATATTATTTAAATAGTCAATCACAAATTCTGAATAGCCTTCTAAAAACTCAGTCAGAAAACAAATTTGATTCACTATAATTAACGCTCGCATGGCAACTCCAGATGATTACTAATACCGCACACTAAAGAAACTGTAGTGGATATAATAATCTAGCACATAAAGTGATATGGTACTTTAAAATTACTTAAGAGACAAGATTCAAAACATCCTATATTAATTGACAAAAATTTTTGTAAGCTTCTACAGTATAACTAAAAAAACTGGAAAGACAAAGGAAAAGGTACTATAAGAAGCTACGAGCTGCGGCTTCCTGTAACATTTGGGCACATTACAGGGGGAAGGCAGATTCCTGAGCCTTCCTGCTAAGCACAGCCTTAGCTTTGCTCCTGCCACCACCATACATATAGTCTCTTTTAAACTCATGTTCTGCACTGATAGCCTAGCTTTATTCATTAGTGCATAGGTATATTCCTGTAATATTTTTGAATCATATCATAAAAGCACATCTTGAAGTTTATATACAAATGTTTTCAAAAGCATTTTATGTAAGGCAACCTGCTCACTTCAAATTTAGTGATAAAACTCCTGTTGCTTCCAGCTAAAATATGAATTAAGCAATTTCTGCATGCTCTGAAAATCTGTAATCTCCTCCCAACCTTTTCCCTGGATTTCCATTCTGACCTAGGTATGCAGACCTTTTTTTTTTTTCTGTCTAGTCCTTTTCTTGAAATTTTGTGCAGCCTTTATGCAGACCTTCAGTATAGCAGGCAAGAGAAAAATGCTTCATTATAAAGAAAAGTCATGTAATAATATCTGCTGTGGTTCTTTATACATCCCTGGGGAAAGTGTTCTGGAAATCCATCATATTCCAGGTCAGCACCAGACTAGACCACTCACAAACAGAAAGGTTCCAGACTAGTGATATCCTGTAAACTCTAATAGTTTACAGGAACATATATGTAATTTAATTTAATTATTTATTTATTTATAATAAATGTAAACATATATCTAATCAGCACTTAGCTGGGGAGGAGGGTTAGAAAAGTAATGCTGGACAAATCAATAGCACATTACAATACAAATCTATCACACATTTAAAAGACCTCTCAATATTTTTTGTCCACTAATGATGGTCTAGTTTCACCTTGTGAAAAATCCAGTGACTTCAGTGGATTTAAACAAGGGTTAAATTTGACCTGATGCATCTTACAGCTTGCAGTGAGAATGACCCACCTTTTCTGGCATTGCTGCATTATATAGCAGAGCGTGACTTTGTTCTCTTTTGGAAGTCTCTTGAACTTGTATAACGTAGCTATTCCCAAGTGATTACTTCCTCTCTCAACTGATGCAACAAAAGATTATCACAAAAAAAAAAAAGAGTCCCATGGTGATACTTCTTTTGAACACATGGGAAATGCTGAAAACAGAACAGCTTCTACACACACGCATTTCTCTCTTGCCCCTTTCTGATACCTATTAGCTCCATGGGAAAGTAAAGGAAAAGGAATGAACTAAAGGAAAATGCATCATCAGGATGAATTATTCTTTTTACTTCTACAATTGTAAGGATGGCATTGGTAACTGAAGAAAGGGGAGAATATACCTGTAGTTCGTCACATTGTTACAGTTTAATGTAAAGCCTAGAAGGAAGACAAAAGGGAAAAAAATCCACTTACCAGCCAGTGTGAGTTGCTGCTTTTTCTCCCTCTCCCTACCACTCCAGATGAAAAACTGAAGGTTTTTCAGGCTTTTCTCCTTCCTTTTCTCACTTAGCAATCTCCTTTTTTTTCTGATTATCTTTGTAAATTCAGGTCTAGGAACAAGTAGAATACCTTTTAAAAATGTGATCAAGTGTGTGATTTCATTATTTAAAATTGCACCTATGTTCAGTCAAGTATGGGAAGACAACTGTAGGTAAAACATTTGATAGTATTCCCATTATTATCCTGGCTGTTCACTGGAAAAATTTTAGATCTCATCTGAAACCTTCCAAAAGATATTGTCTAATTACAGAAACACAAAGAATTTCAGAAACCTTTCTTATTCAACAAGTTAATTGCTTTAGGCCATTAGTATGGCTTAAGATTCAGTTAGAGCCATCTCCTGGGTTCAGGTCCATACTACTTGCGCATTTTAACTGATCATTTAACTGCAAAACTCACAAGTCATCCCCAGAGCTGTGACAAGAGCCCAGGCCTTACAGCTATAGAACAAATCTTCCTCTTTCTTATTGCTCCTCAAACTCCACTTTATTTTTCTTTCCATTCAGCAGCCCACTAAAAAAAGAAACAGGGAAAATGATCCGATATCAACTTGGTAGGCTATACAGCTAGATTCAACACTGATTCTGCCCACTGCATTTTAAGATGTTCTGGTCTGGAAACGTCTACATATAGCTGGTAAATAAAGCTGGATTTCTTCAAGTGCTCCAAAAATGTATGCTTAAAGGTCATGCCAAAGATGCACTTAAACAATGATGTCTAAAAGTTTAAACTTTAACTCCCTCTAAATCTACAGAAAGAGTTAGTCCATTAGGTCTTGCTGATCCGTCTTTGAGCCAAAATTCACACTGAAGAATAGCACTATTTCAAAAAGTTTACTTTCCACAATAATAGAATAGGTGATAAACTATTTTTTCTGCAAATGTGTTTCTCTTTCAAAAATTTCTGGTGAATAAATGTTAAAAAAACCCTCAAATCTAATTCTAAGAATAAATTTATTTGGCAAAATAATAACATATAATGTCCAATCAGCTTGTTTTCTACCCCTAGAAAAGTAGTTACAGATTTTATCTGCCTGAACTGCTGAAGATAAAACAGTATCCAGCAGCTGTCTCTTAGATTGGTAAAATTACCTAAATCTTAAAGAAAGCTGCAGATTTTTGATTCAAGATTTGAGCGATGAGAGGAGAAAAGAAAACCACATTCGAGGTGCTAAGAAACATATAGATCAGTTCCAAAATTTTTGGTCATTTTAGCCATATTTTGACAGGCATGGTAAAGTTAGGCAGCATGAAAATATTCTTCAAGGATAAAATGAAATAACGAGAAGTGTTAGCAACTCTACTTTCCTCACCGGTACATGGGAAAGCTAAACGCAGGATCCTTCCAACAACCAGCCGCACACCTGCCTTGGAGATGCCAGCTCAGGATCGGTCATGCCATCAATCGTCATCCCCTGTCTCCACTTCCCATAGCGAAGAAGGTGACTGCGAAGTTTATGTTAAACAGCTGTAATGCCATCTGGCATCTTTGACTTCTGCGACCCTTTTCAATCTGGCTCGCAGCCTCGGTAAGGTGCAAACACTGCATTGGCTTAATTGGTCCGTGATCGCCCCTTGGCAAAGTACAAAGGTCAAGTTTCCACGCTGATTATTGTCCATTTGTCAGCAACCTTTGCTAACACGAACCATTAAGTTTTGTTGACTCATCTGCAGAAACTGGCAGGGAGAGCCAACAATGAGAGCAGTGACTCCTGTCTCTCCTCTCCGCAAGGTCTCGGAGGGCCATGTTGGACAATTGCTCCTCTGCCCCGAGGGCTCTCGTGAGCAGGTTTCTGAGCGTTCCACTCTGTTGACTTTCTTGTTCAATGTTTTTGTGAAGCTTCTCAGGGACAGAGTGAAACATTTCATCAAAGCGTGTGTAACATCTAGCTTTGTTCACTGCACTTCTTCATCTCATCCAGATGGCAAAGTCCTAGCACTTGACTAGCTTGCCCATCAGGATGGGCAAACTGACCTAAATTTACTTACTCCTACCAATTTATGTTTAAGGGAGCAGTTAGAAGTGTGGGAAAATGCAAGCTGAGGCAGGCTTGGAAGCTGGCTAAAATCAGCCATAGGTTACATTTTAAAAGAGCTATTCCACAGTTACACAGGCCAGGCAGCTCTCAGAAGATTAGAGAACTGCTACTTAGGCTGTTAGAAATGAGGATAAATGGAGAATGGATGTCCAGAAACAAAAAAACAACCAACCAAACAAGGCACATTGGAATAAAGTCATCAAGCTACCACTCCTGCTTCTCAGGAACTGACATATTAATGCTATCTCAACAACATCACACCCTTCAAAATCTGCAAACCTTGTGAATATCACTGTAGAGAAAGTGTTCATTTGAAGTCTAAAGAGCACAGATACTCAGAATAGGAAGCACAACTCTGGCATAACATAATTTCCATAATGCAGATGCATGTGAATTGGCAACTTTCCAAACCTGCTATAAAAAAAAAGCCACACTCTTCTTCTTCATAGTTAATTATGATCATACTTAATTATTGTATTTTAAATCAAATATCAAACTTTGTTCTGCTGAAAAGACAGGATAAATATATTTTAGCAACCAAGCTCCCATCTTGAAGAAAAGCTGTTTTAAAGATATAAATTAATTTTTCCTCCCGGTGTCACTGCAGGGCTAAGCTTGAGTGTTTTGAGGGTACTTAAGCTGGTTGCAAGACTTACCTTTTCGGCATTTGCAAGGCATTTTCAGACTTACTGCATTCTTACTTACAAATTACTGATAAAAAGTGTTGCCTAACTTGACCTTTATTAGGGGACCTTTCTATAAATGTTTGTTAAGAAACAACAAATACACTCCCTCTCCAAATTTGGCATTTCTTACTGCTTTTCAATGTATACAACTATGCCATTATGTATATAAAAAAATAGTTTGCTCATTGTCAGAGCAGTCAGAGAATGAACTGAATACATGTATTCTTCATTTACAGTAATTCCATTGCCCAATGGCACAAAAACCATCTGCAGTGTTCCCCGGCACTTTTGACCAAAGCAACACTCACAGTTTTCCCTCAAGTCCTATTGAGTACTTCACAGTATTTCTCTCATGTACAAGAACAATACGTATGAACTTTAATTTTCACGGCAGGCAGCAGTCTGGAATGGACATTCAGTTTAGTATGTTCAGAATGAAAAATGTACTGTTATTACTATTGTGTTATGAAGTCACTCACTGTACCATGAATAGAAAAACACATTAAATTCGAATGAAGCTTTGGGTAACCTTAGTTTTCTTGGTACTTAGTTACGTATTTTCTGCATTGAACTCCGTAATCACAAGGTGGTTTAATTAAAGACTATTCAGGATAAAAATGCTTCTATTTCTCTGTAAAAATGTAAGCCCTCATGCTACCATTAATGCCAAGTTGTACCACTCCCTACTCAATGAAGTGAAAACTACAGTATGGAGTTTCCCAAAAATTCCCTTTGCATAGGAGGCCAACTGTTCCACTGCTGCAAATCTGAATTTCAGAAGTCTCATCTACAACACAATTGAATTCTCATGAATTCATAAAAAAAACCCTACATTTTACATATACAGTACAACATCTCGCTACAAGATGTTTAATTCGGTTTTATTATTTATTACTGAAATTAATGGATTTTTTTTTGTTGTTAAGTACTGACATTCACTGCCAAATATAGAGAAAGCTCCATCCATCTCTAAAGACAGACATAAGGCCACACATTAACCTCCTACTTGCACACAGAAGCAGATGTTGCTGTTACCTGAATGATAAAACTAATGGACTTGCACATAAAAAGAATGTCATTGAGAAAAGGCATGTTCCAAGGAAAAGCTACGCGGGAAGGAGACTTTGGACTGCTGTTAATTATTCCATAACAACCACTTTTTTATATATAGTTATACTAAAGCTCCTTACTTCTTAATGCACACTACAGTTAAGGAGAGTTGTTTGTACTTTACCTGTGACTTTTTTGATAACTTTAGTTTTAGTTTCATTTCAAAACAGATGGAAAGAATAAACTAAAGCTACCTCAACTGCTAATTTCTCTCTGATAACTCTCCTCCTTTAGGGGGCATTTCCAGCTGTGATAACGGGAATTTTCAGCCTCCTAGAAAGTTACCATTTTCTCAGAGAGAATTCACTGCTGATTAAGGAAATATTCAACTTTAGTTAATTTTATCTGAGCTAAGGAAAACTAAGAGATTGCATAGAGGAGGAAAAAAATTCCTCAAGGCCTTCTGATTTCCTCTAGCATGGGTAACTGTAACATCTAATAAGTGGTTCCAGTGACAAGGAACTGAAGAAAATTTTCTAATATTTATCCATGGGGTGTTTTGTGTTTGTCTTCTCCCTCCACAAAGTCTTTGAAGTTATAAATAAGCAAAAAAAAACAAAACAAACAAACAAACAAAAAAACATATTTTCTTTTCACTGTTTTTAAAGACGTTTTCCTTTTCTTCTGATTGGTGCAGAGAGGGTTATGCAACCCTGGTTAACAAATCCCAAGTTAATATCTGCTAAACTATATTAATTAGGAATTCATGTTGGTCAAGTGTTTTTCAGTTTTAATAACTGCAATTGCCTGAATGCCTTATACTTTGCTATATCATACTTCAGCACTTACATACTAGCATAAAGTCATATTAGCAATTAAAAGACAGGTTGTGCACACATGCAAAATATTTGTAGACATGCACCTTTTTGATACACTAGCATTTTAAGTGATCAGAGAACAGCAAAAAATCACTTTTAAACACAAAACATGTACTAACAGTAACAATCTCTTTATTAAGGAATTGAGACTTGAAAGTGGTTTTAAAATAAAGTCATTTCAGTAAAAATCACATCCTACCAGGAAATCAATCAGAACCTTAGCCCTGACACCACCCCAGAACAGTTAGTTCCCAGATATCACATCTCAGGAGCCAGCAATGGAATCTTTAAGCATCAAGTCCATTTTTATGGCAGAACAAAGTGTGACTGACACTTGTTCATACGGCCTTGAAAATACATTTTTGGCTTGCCATGCTGTTAACCTATTTGGTTAGGTGACAACCACACCCAGTAACACACAGTCGACTTTATTGCTTCTACAACCGAGGCACAAAGAGCAGTTGAAACTGATTTTTCCTAAAGACCAAGGCTACTGACTTCATCCACCAGAAAGGAGAAAGTAAACGCGCAGGTAACTTCCCCAAACTGTGATTCTCTGTGGGCATTGTGAGCAATCCAATTACCAGTATAAAAACTTGCCAGCTGGATGCACACTCATGAAGTGGCTTCAGAACTGATTTTCACAGAAACAAGAAAAAAAAAATTACACCTGCATAATGTAGCCGTCTCTTCACGGCAGATTACTATTATAAAGTGAGTGAGAGCTCATATCAAATATTTAAACTGGCAAGTTGGCTCAAGTTTCAGTTCTTTAGTAGAGGATTATACTAAGGCTCATGAGCTTATGTAACCAAAAATTGAGATAAAATGGGAATTAAGAAGGAAAAAAAAACTCTTGACTTTTTTTAATACATAGTCTTTCTCCATTCCTAAAATTGTTCTTCCTAACCTGCATGATTCTCAGATCAAGTCTGCATTAGCGGTAGATAAGGTTTACATTTCCAAATCATAAATTTATAATTTTCTCAAAGAGTTCTGGGTACCCTTTTTAATTCAAGATGAAGACACAAGACAGTTCAGGAAGTTTGAGTTCAGAATTGATCTAGGATGGTTTAGCCAATAATGTACCCCTGATGACCAGCTCAATAAAGGTCTATTATAAAAAAATATTTCTTACTAAGACTTGGCAGAGGTGGTATAAAAATTAAACAGTGCAGTGGAAAGGATACAGAGCAGTTTCGCCTGCATAAGAATAATCCTTCAACTGTTACCTGTATGGTTTCCTTCTTCTGAATCCACCACTTCAGCATACATTAAATAGACATGGGTAGGGAAACACTACCTTTGATAAAGGCAAGAACATTTCCCCACATTTTACCCACTTGATGGACTGATACTTTCCTTCTGCACATCTCCTTCACACTCTCTATCTTAACTGCATCAATAAGAGCCAAGCCCAGCTCCAGGTTCCTCATTACCAAGAAAAACAAGCATTTATCCACTACACATTTGTGTGCCATCAAATTTATCACACATACTTCTCCTGTGGGTTTAGGTCTCATCTTTGACTAGACTTTTAGCTATAGACTGCAAGATGTTTAATCTATCAACTTCTAACTTGTAAACTGAAATAATACTGCTTTTCCTCTCAATTTTGGCCTCTGTTTTTAAACCAAAGCTGCAGAATTGACACTTGTTGCATTTTTAAAAGTAGTTTCCTCAAAACTTGCTTTGCAATTGCATTCTGCACTTATTTTCCTTAGCAGGTTTTGATTTATTGGCCTATTTTAACCCAGTTAGAGAGAAGGATAGAGGTATCAAAGTGACTAAGTTTCTAAAACCTCTGTGAAAAATTGGTAGGAGTTTTAAAAAGTGAAAAGTGGTGAGAGCATCCACATTAAACATTTCCCACTTGAAAAGGCAAGTGTGGTGTCAATATTTACCTCTGTGTTCACACTATCTGGTGACTGACCAGTACAGACACACATATTTATTAACCAGGCAGAACATGCTCTTTTAACACATAATTAAACTTGACAAGCAGCCAAGCTGGGGCCCTGGCTGAAGAGGGACAGTTGGGGAACTGAAGGCATTACAGAACGATAAACTTCAAAGGAAGCACAGGAAGGAAGCACATGAGTTACTGTGGCAAAATACAAGGATCAAGGAAATATGAGCTTTCATTTCTACAGTTCATGGAAAAGACATGTTTTCCATCACCTGACACAATGCCTCACGTTGAGTGGACATTACTAATATTAAACAGTAACTCTGCAAGGAATTGCACTTTAAAGACCCACACTAGCACTTCAAGAGATATATGAGACACCAACATCATGCCAAAGCTCCAGGAGCTTTTAATATACAGATCAATTCAAATACCAGCTGGGCTACGGATATCTGGCACAACCTACATATTCTAAGATTATTGTACACTGGAGACACAGAATGATTTACTACTAACCTCTGCAGTCTAGGGCAGGACTTGGATTTCCTACCTACTGAAATTTAAGTATGTATTGGATACCAGCAAGTTCAAACAAGGATGGAGGTGCCAAAATAAACAAGCAAGCAAACAAAAAAAAAGAGTTTCTTGCTTTTTCCTCGAGATACACATAACTGTACATACACATTTGTATTTGTATTTCTAGACCCCCTCACTGAAAAAAGTAAATAAAACTTCAGTAAGCAGATTTCTCCACTATCCCACATTATATATAAGGAAAATAGAAGAGATTTACATCACTTGTCCAAGGTCACTACAGAAAATCTATTTTAGTCTTATTTTAGAATGACACTTCCCAGTTGTTGATGGAAAAGCCATTTTATATTGCCATGATCTTCCCTTCCAACTTGATATGTTGGCTAATTTATACTGCAGGAGCTGCTCAGGGAACATAGTTTTCCACCTGTTGTGCATTCAACTTTTAATACAGACATTAGTTCTCTTTCTTGCTTATGAGAATATTATACTGTAATCCATAACTTGTAGTCCCTATTAGGGCCATTACATTTAGTAACCTGCCAAGAAAGAAATTAGAATGCTTTTACTCAATGCTTGTGGCAAATCACTCCCGGCTGTTTCTTTTCACCATTGTTACTCTTATCATCTCAAGTTTCTTTAGAGGCTTTTAGGCTGCTTAGTAAGTTATTACAAATTTTCCTTGTTGACCTTAGCCTGCTTTGTTCAAAATTTTAGCTCTTCCCTCCTCTCCTCCTGTAAATATACTAAATTACCTTCATTCATCTAGGGTCCTATTTACCCTATGTTCACTTTCAAATATCGACAATCCACAGGGCCCTTTTCCACTAACTTTGTAGCCAGCCTACTATCATTTTGATCATACTATTGTCATTTCGGTATGTGTAGCTCATTTAAATACTCCTGACCTACTATTTTCCTATTCTTAATGTTTACTACCCTAACAGGTAATAGTGACCATTTGTGAACATATGCTCAAAGCTACTGCAAACATAAAGAGCAAAGGCATTAAACATTTTAGCCTCATTTATTTCACCCCTTATTTGCTTATCGGCTTGGTTAAGCAACAGATTTATAGCTTCCTTCATCTTTCTCTACTTTCAAATGTAATTTCAGGGTGTTTCTAGAATGTTATCATTCCTTATGTTGATCATACACGCTTGTGTTATTTTATATCCATTCCTAACAGCATCTCCTTCCACACTCTTGTTTGATTCTGTTTTGACTTTCAGGTCACCAAAACGCCCAAGTAAATCCCTGTTTGGTTTCCTGCTCTCCTCCTACACATCAGGATCAACCAGGACTGCACCTTTAAAATGTTCCCTTTTCAGAACTGCCATCTGCCCTCTTATTTCCAGTGAAAGACTTTCCTCAGTGAATTCCTCACATACCAGCTTTTTAATTTACTAGATTTTTTTCATCTGTTCTCCTTTGTTCTGAACATTTTCTTTCTCTATATATGCTATATTCTGTTTCTATTTTTCCCATGGTCACTTTTATCCTAACTGCTAACCCTACTTCAGATTCACAAGTTCCTCAGATGTAAGCCTAAAATGGCTTCATCCTCTTAGTCTTATTCCCCAAAGCAGAGGCATTCCCGCTCTTCAAGAGTGTGCAGCTCAGCTCTGGGATACTGGAGTCCTGTCTGTGTAGTCATGAGGTTTGTTGCTATTTTAAGGTCCCTGCATCAGGAAAATTCTATGCTGCGCTAATCCACATCAGTTTGGAACAAAACACAAAATTCTTCATGTACCTTGTCAACCCCTATTGGCTGGACAAGTCCCTTTTTTAAAAATAAAGCTGCGCAAATACAAATAAATAAATAAACAAGTGACAAGCTTAGGAAAAAAAAAAAGCACACACACAAAAAGTACTTGTAGTAAAAAAAAAAAATCTAATTATGTAAGGTGAGAAAACAAAAATTACTGCACTAACATAAAACAGCATCTGCACTTTCTTAATACAGTCTGTCCCCAAACATTTCTTTAGCAATGTGGAATGATAACACAGTCCCAGGGAACAAAAAAAAAAGGTGATAATTAAGTAATTAAGCACCATCCTGCTCTTCAGCCTATGATCTGCTTGATGTATTCAGTGAGGCTCACACATTGCCTCCTCTGATGTATACAATTTCACGATGGCTTCCAAAAGTGTTGACAGTGGAGTGCTCAGGTAGCTTCATATGCAATCAGAGGAGCAATATTAATTGCAGAGCGCAACTGGGACACAACCGCAGAGTAAACTGTCTATGCTAGCCACAAACTGAGAAAGAATAACCTTTGTTTTGTTTATAACTCCATTTAGGCAGTTGAAGTAAACCTCTCATTCCACGTTTTTCCCCACTAACAGCAGGAAAAACACAAACTCACATTATTTTGGCAAGAGCACAACACTAGCACTGAAATTATAAATGAAGAGTTTTCTACTTTTATGACCTCATTTACAAGTTTTCTTCATGAAAGCTCCTTGGGAGAGACCGTTCCGTGAGCGGGGGTGTAACTCACACCCAGGCAGGGTGTAGCGGGCACAGCGCTGCCATTTCTTCACGCAAGGCGGCCACAGAGATCTTGTGTCTGTGCAAAGGTGTCGATAGCTGAACAAGATCTGTGCTCACAAGAAATCTGCCTAACAAGACTTACATTTCTTTTCCACACACACCCTTTGCACAAAGACTAAAATCAACTTCCACACTGAACCAGATCTGTGTCTGCAAATACCATCAGCAGAGCAGCTGAGCAGGAATATTCCTTTGTGAGATGAGTTAATGTGACAGGAACTGAGCAAAAAAAGGCAAATTCAGAAGAATGAGGCAAATTCACTAATGGGATTTTGCTGGGGCAAGCGCTGGTGGTGACAGAATGAGAAGGTAATTTAGGTCTCCTAGAGGTGCCTACGTGCACTGCCCTGCTCAGAGCACACCCAGCTGCTGCCTAGGTGGGCAACCAAGTCAATACCCATCACAAGCCTAGCCCAGGCTTTTCCTACAGGCTCAGAGAGAAAGTCCAGTGTCATCCCACTAATCCATGAGGAAAATGCCTCTCGCCACGCTGCGCTTTATTCAGAAAGCAGATTAAGGGAGTACCTCTACTGAAACTGTCTGTACCGGAACAAAGCTTGCACCTTTCAGCCAGGTTGTTTTATACAAGCATGCAGGTTTTTCTATCCAAAGTGTTTTAGCTAGCATATTTAAGTTATCGAGTCATTTAAACTACTATCTAGAGGTTTTTACTGACTAGACACAAACTAGGTGATCTATAACTTGACAGGTCCAAGTAACTTTTAAAAGTTTTTTTTCCCCCTCTTGAGTAATTACTGTTTTTTGAGGCTGATAATCACTTGCCTTAAGAATTTTCTAGAAGTGTTTTTGAAGTTCCTCTCTCTGTAAATATCCTCCACATTAAATGATTCACTGAAATAGCTGGGGTGGGTATGGAGAAAGTATGAGCACAGGAAAGGACAATTTAAAATATTGTTTTCCTTGATATAAATACAAGTGGTTTTTCTGAGGCATTTATTCAGTTGTAATTGTGCTGATCTTGTATTGAGAAAGCATATGCAGGAAATGTTTTTTTTCATCAAATCATCAAGAAAGATAATCCAAAGTACTCTATGCCAATGTTGCAATTAATTATCTTAAGCTTTAGCTTTATTCTTGTTAAAAGCACTGTGAAATTCTCTGAACTGCACCTCATCCTGCTGTGGGTATTATTTTGTATTTCACCACTGAAGAACAATATTGCATTGATTAAGTGATAAGTAATGCTTAGAATGTTAAACACAGCTATTTTTTTTTGTATTTAAATGAATTATGTTGACCAAAATGATGTTTTTCAGTATGCAGCACACCTACTAGATCTACTGTAATTACTAAATTGGGAAATAATGATACAACCAGACAGACTAGCATTTGGAACATACTTTTAAAAACATATGCACTAAAAGTCAAACTATGCCTACAGCAAAATTTTGCCACAATGTTTATTAATTAGAAAAGAGAGATATGATATATGATTTGGGTATATGCACCATGTGTCTTTCAATATGTTATGGCAGACAGAATATTTTATACCCAGCTTGCCTTTTGTAAAGTAAATCTTTAATAAGATAATGCACATGCCACTGTATACATTAATATAAAAGGATAAATGCTTTTGATCAAGTTGACCAACCTTTATGACCCTACTATTATCATGAAAAGTGCATGTAGATAGATAGGTAAGCAGACACTCCTTCTAGGAAGCCAGCTAAGTTTTCAGATATTGCACGTAGAGCTGAACATTAAAGTCCTTTTTAAACACGAAATTACATTTGGTACAAGCAGATCCTGCGTTTGAAATTGCTGAACTTAAGTAGCTGATCATTAAAGTGTCAGCCATTTGTCTGAACAAACTAAAATGTATTTTGGATGGCTTCCAGAATCTCAAAGAATTGTGTGTCAATGCAAAATGGATTACATACTTTCCATTGATGAGCCCAGCCTTCCAATTTCATTATTTCTCTTCTTGATGTGTATACAAGATATACATTACACTTTAGAAACATAAAGGTCAGCTTGAGGTGGTGCCAATTAAATGGGTAACTCACAGTGCTGTACTTTCCCCTTTCTTCTATCACTTCTTTTGGCAATGTTAAGAATGAATAACACTAACTGCTTTGTCCAGTATTGAGTTTCTGATTCACTCTGACAGAACACCATTAGCAGTTATTCAGAGTTTGACCAGATACTAAATTTAGTTATAGTATCTTTTAAGGTCCAATACTGAACAATACTGAACACTTTTTGTTGGAGCACTGAATGTAATTCCATTTTCTCTAATGTGAATGGAAGTCCACAAATTGCAGGACACTTCAACAAAGCATAAATCAACTTAAAAATAATCAACAGACAGCAACATTACATAAGCGACCAAGAGAATCGCCACATAAATAACAATTACAACATAAATAACAAATAACATTGCACATAACAATCAAGACAAAGAGAAATCTAAAAATAATGTTGTTTCTTTTCAAACTCTCAAGCACAATATCCTACTGAAAATATCTGATTAAATGACTTTTTTTTTTTCAGATTATCAAAGCTACAGAAGTGCCCTAGCAGACACAGAATAAATGCCATATGCAGCAGAAGCAAAAAAATACACTGTTACATTACCCTACAAGTGGTATCACATCATAAAGCAATTCTTTCACACACACAAAAAAGACAAAGTAGAAATCCTAATCTTTATACTGTCAGGCCTTCCAGTTCTAGGAGAAAATGGAGGGTCTGGTTTTGGTTTTCAACAAAACAGTTCAAGAACGGGCTATTGGCCGAAGCTTCAGGAGCTCCCAAGGGCTAGGCTGCTACAGGAAGATACTTAAAATATATATATTTAGAGTCTTATGAATTCCAACAGGCTAAATGTGCCTCTAATACTTAGCTATTGACCTATCTTTAAAAACAGAGCTGTCTCCCCTCCCCCAAAATAACAAACAAAAAACAAACAAACAAACAAAAAAAAACACAAGACCACGCAAACCACGCAACTTGGAATGCCCCACTATCCATCTATTAAATGTCAGATTTAGGCTGTGCAGTCCATCTGGCAAGTGCTTCAGGAACTGAACTCCACAATGTAAGAGACAACTTAGAAACTATTCTCAAAAGAACCATTATTATTTTCTTGGAAAACTAGTTGAAAATTCTGGAAGAATACCTCTGTGTTACCTGAAATCCCTCTTAGTTGCCAGTCCTATAAAAATATCCTGTTTCACAGAAATTCAAATAAGTTGCACACCTGTCTGAAACACTCCTGACTTCCAGACCAGGTAAAGATGATTTTAAAGAGTAAATAACTATTTTCATATAAGTGATAAGAACCGAGATTGTGTAATGCACTCAGACCTCACCATATACACAAAGCAACTGCTTTGCTTTTGAAGAAAGTAATGGGCTTAATGAAAGACCTGGCCCTGCCCACAAATCTTTCAGCCTTCATGAAAAGCACCTGAAGATCTGTGTCTGTAAGCATTATTGCAGACGCATGAAATCAGCTGCATTTGTATATAAGTTATGTATACACAAAAATTTCCAGGCTACTAAAGATATTGGGACTCCTGACATACCTTTTGATGCCAGTAATATAAATTCGGCAGTGTGGGATTTATCTTTTAAAGTCTGGAGAACTCCAGAACTCAAGGCTCTTCCCTGACCATCTTCCGTCTCTTTTAATTCTAATAAATCTACAAAGGCAGGTTTAGCGCTAACCAATCCTTTCGTCTCCAACTTCTGTCCTAACAGCTAGACACCAACATATTTTTGACATTCAACCAACAGTAATTTAAGGGTACAGTTAACAGAGAAATCAAACGAGTTAACAGAGAAGCTCTGTCACAGCTAATAACTCTGTAAAAGAGCTCAGAAAGAAATCAGATGTGTCTGAGGCTTCTTAACATGGGTGCTGACTCTGCTACTATGAAACACATGAGGCCCTACTAGAAGGTGCTGCCATCCCACAGCAGTATTGAGCTCTAACATTTTGCTACAGCTCTGCGTAGCACTGTTCCCAGGATGAGAGCTGGAGAAGCGAACGGAGTCCAGGTAAAACTCCAGGAATTGGAGGACCAGGAACAAATTGGAAGGGATAGAAATGAGCATCATAAACTGTGGTTTGGAAACACTGAAGGAAGAACAGAGTAATTACCTCTGGTTCTTGGAAAATAAAGCTATCAGCAAATCAACTGAACTTTGCTGCAGTGAACCTGGGCTCTTCCAGAAGACAAAAGCCAATGCAAAAGCACAAGGACTCCATGCAGACTGCACCATCTAGATACACTGACCTCCCACAGCACAAGAAGATCTGGAAAAACACATTTACATCCTGCTTAAGAAGGGAAAGACAATGTTGCCTTGACATTTTTGACCCCCCCAAAAAAATAAATAAATAAAATCTGTCTTTGATTCCTCATGAAGGCATGAAACAGCATTCTTCCTTCTTTGGGCTGGAAAAATGTAATGCAAACGTTTCCCTTAATTGATAAAAATATACTTTATAGCATGGCAGAAGATTTCTACCTCAAGACTATTTTACAAAGTGGTTTAATTTGATAGCCTGCTATCAATTTTTGAGTATGAAAATATGAAATTACTATAGGATAAGCACCAGTGACATCTGTCCCCTCCACCCCCACTTTCAATCTGGAGAGTGCATTTCCTGAACACTTCTGTGAACAAATCTGCACATGAGCGTTTTTTTTTTTCTTTTATTCCACTCTTTTTCTCATTAGCTACATATATATTTGCTACTTCAAAGCTTTTCTAGTTGCAAAGAACATTGCAGAAAAGATTTTTCTGAATACCCTTCCTCCCCTCAAACCAGGTAATGCCCTAAGTAAATTTTATTTTAGTTATGCTGATCAGATTAAAAATAGGAGATATGCATTTCTCTCCAAAGATATTCGTTTGAGATATATAGTCTTGTTTAGGAAACAAAGGTATGAGAGATTTCATGCATTTTGTCATTTTTCTGATCTTTTAATCCATATAGTGCTGTTACATACAATGGGATTAGGGTGCTTTGGTGGATTAGAAAAAATAAAAAAAAGGTTTACTTGCTTGTATTAGGGCTACTCTCACAAGTGATGCTTTCATGATTATAATCATAGCTAGTGAAGTTCCTTGTGCGTTTCAGTTGTAATTTCTATGATCCAGCCTTGGACAAGTGGATGAGCCAGTGATTTTCCATAATCTTGTCATGAAAATCTTCGCCTAAGAGATTAAAATGTGGTTCAGCTCTGCACAATGAGAAGTGAAAGCCCTCTCCTCCAGCGCCACTCTGCAGAACAGACTTTGCAATTCCATAGAGCAGCTCTATATTTTTCTTCTGTCAAATTGACATTAAGATGACTATCGTTGCAATGCTGTGGAGTAATTGTGGAGTTAAAGACGAGCTTCACCCTCCCCTTCATAGAAGCTCACTTCCACAACTCATCAGAAAAATAGCACCCATAGACACCATCTTATCTTTTAGATAGGCAGTTAGCAATAAAAAAGGAAAATTCCAAGCTCCAGAAACACAGTTGCTATCCTAGAAGTGATTTATTTGGCTAAGTATGTTCAAGTTTGTTTCCTATTCACACATATGTAGCTTTCATTCTTGTAACTGACAAACTGGCAAGAATTTGTCAACTTAGTTGCAGAGAAAAATCAAAGCATTTCCCTTCCTGGTGCCACGACGCCTTACGAAAAGTTTTACATTATGCCTTAACGCTGCAAACTAGTGCCTAAATGCTTCCTCTTCCAGGCACTATCCAACTATATATCAAATGGATCAATAAATGTATGCTAAGTTTTAACTCCTGAGCATTTATCTTCCAAACCGCTGCTAAAAGCTTAATTGTTGCAACTTTGTTTGGTGAGAAAGATATGATATAAAAATTCAATCATGGACAGCAATATTAAAATTTGTGTAACTACATATGCAAAGATTCACTGTTTGCATCATCCAGCCTTTCAGTATAGAGAGAAACCCAATTTGATTGGAGCCCCCAGGAATCACTTTATCTGTGTATGTATAGGGCAGAGGGGCTTAGAGGTTAATAAATTACTGCAACTATGTTCTGATGTGAAAGGTAATAGTCACCTGCAGTCACTTCCACATTGGTTTCTGCTATCCATACCCCTATTTTTCTTACCCATCTTAATGACCTGTTTTGAAATTACTGGTTGTCAAGAGTCATTAAAACTGCCAAACCACAGCTGGAAGTTACAAAGGAAATGAGACAGCAAGAATACGTTTTCAGACCACTTGATCTCGGTCAACATCACCCCAGGACGCACAAGAAATTAGCTGACGCAAACACTAAGCTGTTGCTAGAACAACTCCCGTTGACTGGAGCGTGAAGACAGTGCTCGCTCTAGCACCCTGAGAAGTGAAAGAAAGTCCATTTTGGGGAAAAGGCTGGGCAGCAGTAAGAGGGGGTGTAAAAATCCTTGGGGTTTTATCAACTGATCAAAGTGTATCTAGAAGATGCTGTTACTGGAAGACTAGTGTGTCTGAGACAATCACAGGTCTGGACAGGTGCTCACAAGAAAATTTGGATTTTTGGTACAGTAGAGCATCACTTCTTCCAGCACACAAGAGGATTACAAATGACAGGTACTTTCAGCTTGTGCTCTTACTATACTGTATGAATTCTCCATCTGCCCGGAACAACCTCTTCAAGATGTCATTAGTACCAATACAGATCACTAATATAGAGCTTTGTTGGCTATACAAACTTCAGCAAGACATTGTGGCGGTTCAGATTTGGATTCCCTGGAGCGAGCACAACTCAGCGTAAACTCATAAGATTTGGAATATAATGCAAATGGTAGCTTTTCTATTTTTTGGTTTTGTGTGTCCCCATCACCTAATAAGTTCTAAAGGCACGTTTCCATATAAAACTCAGTTATTTTCTTTTAATAGCTTATTTACAAAATTCCCACAGAACAAAAGCATATTGTGACCATTGAACTAGACTAGAGGAAGTTTTTAAAATCAAATTTTAAAGCCAGAGAACAGCAGATCAAAGAGACATTGCTGGGAAAAAATAAATAAAATAAATTGTCACGTAACAGAAACACAAATTACTATTAAACAAACAATGCTTGCAGAGTTATAAATAGACATTATAATAATTTCATTGTGTTATAAGTAAATAACACCTCTCCACATTAAATAGAAAGATCATTGCCCAGTGCAGATGCAATGGCTGCTAAATTCATCCCAGCAAGAAAGATTTGGAAAGAGAACATGATGCTGCTGTTATTAACACTATCACTACCATGGCGCCTGGCACAGCTAGGATCATGACACCTCAGCCAGCTTTCTGGAGGCTTTTCACAACCTCAGACTTGGAAATAGATATACAAAAATATTCTAGTAATAAGAAAATAAACAAAAATATTTTTCCTTGATATATATATATATATATACACGCATATATATATATGTATGTATGTATGTATGTATGACACACAATAAGGGAATGTACAGGTGTCTGTCTTTCCCAACATTAACAAAAGTAGTATAAACCTGTCTATGGAAAAGAAAAAGGGAAAAAAATCTTCAAAAACGTAAGGAAAAAAGAAATGTAGAAAAAGAAGTGAAACTCCTAGTTTAAGAAAGACACCTAAGCTTTCACATTTCAGTTTGGTTCTTCATTTGTTTCTTGAAACTCATTTATAGGTGTTATAATTATAATTATTGCAGCTAAACATTTTCCAACTTCTACCCTTCAGCCCTCCAAAAGTGGGTTAGATTTTAGAGAGTTGATGAACACCAATGTGTTAGACGGGTCCTCCAAGTGTGCATGTTGTGTTCAGTGAAAGCATTTTAAAAAAAATGCCTCTTAGCTTGGAAGTTTTCAGGGCAGTGACCTTTCAGTGAATTATAGTTGAGCTAAATAAAAGCTATTTTTTTTAATCATCTGATGTAAAGAATAAACCTTGCCAAATATCATGGCACTTACTGAAAAGCTGCTTTCATAAGTATCTCAAGCATTTAAGAACAGAGAAGATTTTAATTCCCCTAAGACAGCTTACATTCCCAGAACCTTTCATTTTATGTTTGACTAACAGATCTGAAATTTTAGAAATCCTGGATTTAATATTGGCATCGCTCTTTAAAACACACGTATGGAAGCAGAGCAGGCTCTACCTTCCAGCCTGATACAAAACTGAATTTACACCACCGCTTCTCAAGGGAGGGGAGCAGTTTACGCGCCTAAGCAATTCACAATTGACAGTGGCAAATTAAGAAGAAGGTCCATAAACATTCCTGTAATCGGAAGGGGCCAGCGAGGGCCTCCCTGGGGCTGGTACAGCAGCCCGTGCCAGGCAGGGACGGCTGCTCCCACTGAGTCCGTGCCTGGGAGCCAGCCGGCAGTTCCAAGGCAGACGGACGCCCTCTCCAGCGCCTCCTCATCGCTCAGAGTGCTCTCCAGCCACCACTTCTGGCCGACACTCAGGCAAGCGCTTCAAACAGAAATTGCCTCTAGCAACACTAAAATGGTTCCAAACTAAGAAAAATCACCCTCTCCGTGCCACAGCCACGCACTGAGGAGGGCTGCGCCTCCAGCACAGGGACACAGTTCTACCTGCACTCCTGAACCCTTCAGTGTCACCCAACATATTTCTTAATATAAATAATAAAAAGTGAGAATATATGTGATAGACCCACCATTAACTTTTTTTTTTTTTTTTTTTTTTTTTTTTTTTTTTTTTTTTTACACACAGGCAGCATTGCTCTGCTGCAGGGAAGCACATGCTTCTTCCCAAAGCTCACTGCAATCTCTCAGCAAACCCTGCACTTTCCTATCATTTTTCTGCTTTCCGGGCAGCTTCATCAGCCCAAGCTTGTAAAACCCTCTTAACTCTCGTTTTTCCCAGCACCCGCCTCACCGACCAGCCCCACTCATCCCGCGGCGCAGGGCACCGCTTCCCTGCCCACACCAGCAGGGGCAGCTGCACTTCGCTTTGGGACGCAGCCTGGGCGGAAAGGGGAGCGAAAGCGCTAAGGGGCTGGGCAGGGGGGCGAGGGCAAACGGCGACGTGGCGTGAAGCAACGAGCGGGTTTATCTCAGCGACCCAAGCGCCAACCCTCCCCACTTTATAACGGCGCGCGACCTGCCCCAGCCGGCTCGGACCGGCACGAACCGGTTCTAGACTCAATCGTCAACCCTCCCCACTTTATAACGGCTCCGCGACCCGCCCCAGCAGGTTTGGACCGGCACGAACCGGTTCCCATCTACCCTAACCGGCATGGAGCTGCTGCCGTGTGGGACAGCTGCTGGTGCAAGTGGGAAATGTCGGGTTTAACCTTGCCCACAAAAATAAATAATTGGATAAATAGGTAAATGAACAAATAAATAACTCTGGTGTCAAATATATTTCTCTCGCATTTCAATATGATTTTTATCAAGCAGGGGTGGCTTGTTTCTAAGCACTGAAAAAAACTGTTCCTTTTTCTTCCTCTTTTTTGTTCTCTCCCTCTCTGGCTGTGACTCTCATGATAATACTAAATATATTAACACTCTAATCTTCACTGAGGATGTACAGCTTCTTGTGCTTATTTTTCTTGTGCCTATATTTTCACCAGAAGTGGGAAAAGAAAGCTTTTTTTTTTTTTTTGAAAAAATAAGAGAGGAGGGTCTGTTACATCAAATCTGTAGCAGTGCAAAAGTGTTTGCCCCACCAATTACTGCCCCAAATGCATAGGGTTTTCTGGTTACCAGACCTGCGGCCGTCAGTCCCCGCTGTTGCTGCTGCTTGACAGGGCCCGGTGCTTGGCAGAGAGCCCGTCACCCACCCGCTTTCTCAAATGTTAAAACCCAAAATCGTGTTGTGGTTCCCAGCAGCTGCAGGGTGGCTGCGATGCAGTTTTCAGCGGAGAGGGATATAGGCGTAAGGGCGGGCATGGCAGAGCGGGTTTTCACCCGGCCTCTTGGGAATGCAGTGTTCAAAACTACTCGCTCCAGCTTCCAACCGAAGAGACATAATTACTTTAAAATCTTTATCATCACAATCTTACTCTATATGTGCCTCTTGGGAAATCTAAAAACAATTTAAGGAATGGAAGGCATGGGGGAAAAAAAGAAAGCCTTTTACTTTGAACACGGTGATTATAATCATATAAGCTTTAGAATCAGTGCAACTGGAATATAAAGAACGGGTGATTAAAAAAGGCACTAAAATTTATATTGCACTTTCAGAATCAATGTTAATTAAATGAAGTGGGGGCCAACTCGTGGTGCTTTAAAATGAGTCTTCTTACTAAATGTTTAATGACAATAAGTTGGCTGAGGAGCACTCCTTGCGATCTT
Source organism: Tinamus guttatus (assembly GCF_000705375.1). The sequence continues at coordinate 375,034 of NW_010589533.1, forward strand.
TTGAGGAGCGATTTACCAAAACTCTGTTTTGAACTGGGAGAAGCCGACAACTTCCCTGAGTCCAGCGAATGATTAGAGAAAAGGGATTTTCAGAGTTACTAGATCTAAATAAATGCAAACAATGAACATTTTCCCAGACATACAGAAAGCTTCTCCAAGCAGGAGCAAAAGACTGTGCAAAAATGGAATAGAGTTGCAAGGTATAGATGTCATGGACCTGGGGTTTACCTGTTAGCTGATGTTCTTCACTCAGAAGCCAAAGAGCCTTGTCTACAGAGAAAATAGTATTAGTTGTGCCATTTGTTCACCGAGGCCAGTTTCTGAAGCTCAATTTATAACTTTTATTACAAAACTGAGTGCAGGCAAGGCCGAACGCTCCATGTTGGTGACTTTTCAGGCCGGGGGAGCTTGTAGTCCTTCTGATGGCTGTGTGAGGGGGCTCATCCCTCACAGCAGAGGTGGTATCACAAGCAAGAAAGTGGTGCTTGTCAAAGACACCTTGGCCTCCGAGCGTATCGCCTGTTGTGCTCCAGACTGGCCTTGCCGCCCGCTGTGGCACAGACCCAAGAGACGGTCCCGGCGCTGGGAGAAACTGAAGCTGTCACGTGTAGTCAGCTTGGGAACATGCTCTAGTGCTGTGCGGCGCAGTGATCTCTCAATATGTCCCTCCAGGGGCAGTTAGGTTCAAATGCAGAATTCCCTTCCCTTTTTGGAAGTGAGAATTTACTGCAATGAGTGCGGCCTGCAATTGAAATCTGAGTTTGGGGCTCTTGATGCTGCCTGAGCAGAGAGTCCACCTGCTTTAAGAAAATAAAAAATACTCTGCTGGGTCGACAGGATACAAAAATAGCACTCTTGGTGAGATTTTTTTCTGAAGTATAAGCAATTGCTTGACCTCACTCACCTACTATGGCTATGTCACTGCTGTTAGTGGGTGCCTGAAGGCCAAGTTCCTTCACTGTCCAGAACATTTTGCTCTGGCACCGCTTCTGGGGACATCTTAAAGGTGCCACAGGAAGCTTCCATAGGGAAAATTTCAGCTTAACGCTTGTGGGATCCTCTAATACATATTCTCAGGTAGACTACAGTGGGAGGGGACTGTGGCACACAAGGCAGTATATTTTGAAATATGCTAATAAAGTATATTTACTCTTACAGAGTTCAAAAAGCGGCAGGATGTCATTTCTCTCTATTTTTTTTTCTTCTTTCCTAAAAAGCTAAATAAAAAAACCCTCAATGTTCCATAATTTGTCATGTCTATGGGAAGGGAGCTGCCTCTCTATTATCTGTGTTTACAGAGACTTCTAATTTCAAAAGCTAAGATACCAGTGTTCAAAACACATTATTTTCAGATAAAATAAAGGCACTCAAAAAACATGCAGGATGTGGAAAGTGAGCATTGCCAATTTGGAGTTTCATAAAGACTTGCCAGAAAAATAACCAGTTACATTGGAACACCTTGGAATCACACTGCTATTATCAAATAATCCTAATTTTCATATAATCATAAGTTTCTCTAGTAGCTCCACTTCTGAGAATGTAAAAACAGCAGGAAAATGTCATAATGAAAGATGAGATACATATGTTGACACAGTATTCGATGACCGACTTGTCACTCCTCTGGGTTGCAAATTGTTGTCTGAGCGGAGAGGGCAAGAATTAATTGCCTTTGTCTTCTTGAAGCCTTATCTCTGCAAAGTAATCTTTGTCAAGTTTTGTAATATGTTTTTTCTCTCATATCACTGATGGATAAAATTAAGACTGTCTTATTGGTGATGGCAGCCATGAATTTACTACCAGTTTGAGACAATGCAGTATATTTTAGTAACTATCAAATGAATGCACAATCTTAAATCAAATTAAAGATAAGTTGTGTGGTTAAAGCTGTAAAACATAAATAAATAACAATAATAAAAGCTGTAAAAACATATTTTGTGTGAAATAAAGTTTTATATGCATATATGTATAATTGGTTTTATCTATTCCTGCCAAAGAATATGCACTGCCAGTAGATGACTATAGATTTTTATGCCAGATTCACACCACAAGGGCTTCTCTTAAGTAGCATCACTACAGATCTAGTATTGTGAGCCAGAATAATGGTAGCTTCTGTGACAAAAAGAGAAAAGAAAAAGGTTAAACTGTTTCCCAAGAAACTTAAGAGCACAAGAAAGCAACTCTCCCACTGTTTGTCCCAAAGGCTTAGTACAGGCTTACATTTGGATTTCTTTCTTTTCTTCTTTGTGAAAAATCACAACTTAAGATGGAAATTGTGAAGCACTGGTACCTAAAAAGCTGATATAAGTGAGATCAGATCCAACTCCTGCTTCGTGGAAAGGTTTTATTTGAGAGAGACACCTCAATTCCAGTGTACCACCACTCAGCTATGAGTTAGCAGAAGAACAGCAGCTCATCTGAGCGGATTAGATAAAATAATTTATGGGTGTTAAAACTCATAAGCTTGCAGAGTCTGGAATTTTGAAGGGTTTCCTGGAAAGAATAGCTACATGTGCACATCCCCACAATAGCTGACTGGGTCTTTTTAAATATGAGCTTAAGGGATTTTTTTCCCCCCCTTTTTTTTTTTAAGTGTCTATTTGTCATGGGGAACCTAAGAAGAATATATATATGGAACTGAAAAGTTACTTTGGCATTTTTCTAAAATAACAGATACCTCTTGTTGAAGGTGGACAAGCAATGCATTTTATATTTATTTTAATTGGAAAAGGAAAAAAAATGTTGAGTGAAATATAGCAATTTCTTCAGAAGTATATGGACAGAAATGAATATATTGAAGTTTCTGGGGCTGTTAAGGAGTGTCAGGTTTTCATAAAGCATGCAAATGATCAGCAATTATTTGGCAATCTCTTTTTTATCATTGCTTTCCTCTTCTTTCTTTTATGGTTGAACTATACACCGAACATGGCTGTTCCTTCTCATGCAATAGGAGCTCCTATCGACATATGATTAGTTTAGCCGGAGGGGGAGAAAAAAACAAAGAAAGGAAACATTGTTTTATAAAAAGCTTGAAGACTTGCACATGCAGCAGATACTCCGTGAACGGACTGCAAAGCAAAGTGAGCTGGGACTCAATCTGTAAACCTGAACAGCTTTAGGAGGGCTCACTAAAGGGTCTGCTGTATCAGGGATGACAGCACAGATCACAATAATGGGATCTCTTCTGCTCCCAGGAAGAGCTGCCATGAACTGATTGGAATTTCACTTCGAGGTCACCTCTGGTCTAAATTGTCTTCTCTCATGCGCATTCCCACTGTGATGCCAGGGAAAATATCCGACCAGTATTACAAAATTTCCAGTGCAAGCTCTGCTTGATGTCTGAATATATACATGCATTCACTGACAGGAACAAAAGTATATTTTTAAGCCTATTAGATTTATAGAGCACCCTTTAAACTACAAGATTCCAGTGTATTTCCAAACTGCACGCCGCTAGCATACTTAAGTAGAAATCACCACTGGGGTGTTTTACAGCAGCTCATGCGCATGCAGGGTGATAGACAGAAGTTGTCTTGGTCATATATGGGGATGTGAGTCATGCCTTATTTAGATAAAATATTCCACTTTTACAAAAAGTGCAATAAAAGCTTTCGTATCCATGCAAGAGAATGAAGTTTATTATTTCTTCCCGTAAGAACTCTGAGTTATTTATATGGCATTCAATTAATTTACCTTTGAAGGATGAAAGCGACAGCCAGACTAGTCTGAATAAGGATCCAGACTTCCAGAACGCCTGGAGATAAGATTGAGTGTTCAGTCGGATAGATGCAATTCTAGTGTATTCAATTCATGTCTCTCAATATTCATCCTGATAGAAGTGCGGTATCAGTATCTCTCTCAGAATTGTACCTGTTCCTGTTCTTTTAAGCCAGCCAGTTTCTTGAAAACTTAGAGCTTTTAACGATGAGTTTGCTGAGAGCTCTTTCTCTTCTTTTTGTAAGCTGCAAACTTACTACCTTCAGTTCTGGGAGCAGTACCTAAGCTGCAAATGATCTGGTTAAGGTGCTTTATCCTAATTTACAAAAGCAGCTGTACATAATAGAACTGCCTATTATTGATCAGCCTAGGTGCCTTGAATATACCACACTTTTTTTTTTATTTTAACTTAGTAATGTATTATTAATATTAATATGCTAATACACATATTAAGTGAATGTTAAATAATATCTGTGGGTTGAAAGGCCAGAAAATCAAATTCAAGAGTAGGTTCACACTTTTAAATGGACAGTGCTGAAAAAGTGAAAATAAAAGGATACTCTGGACTAAGAGCTAAATTTAGGTAATGCTATAGATATTGCTACGAATTAAATTAGAATTAAGGTCACTCCTAACTGTGTCACTTAACATTAGACTCAAATCTTTTGATGTTTACTGGTATCTCTGTCTGTCCCCCTGCTAAAGCCAAAAAATAAGCTTATTCCTTTACAAAGAGCATTTAGACACAATAATGCACAGCTTTAAAAGCACATCATTATACTACATCTGTAGTATACTACCCAGTAGTGAATGTCACAGTTTTTTGAAAACCAACAAACAAAACACACAGAATTGTCTTACAGGTGAATAAACGAAAAGATTTAGTGTCATAAAAAATTAGTGTTCCTGAATTGGTCTGTGAAATCAATGGTTTAAAATACTCATTTTAGAATCCAGAAGTGACCTGCAAACCAAAGCATGCATTTTAACCAGGCATAATTCAACAAATTACCTCTCATGTTGTTACTCAAATTTGCTGAGTGCAGGTTACAAAAAAAAAAAAGGATACAGTAATATTATTTTCATATGGGCTTGATCTGGCCAAATCTGGTGAAGCCACTGACAGACCTGAAACAAGTCTACAGAAAGCCCAGATCAGCCCCATATTTGTAACTCATATGATCATGATGATCATGATATTCTATTCATAGAGGATTAAAACTCATCTGATGCTAAGTTTGGTATTTTTAGTGGACTTTGTTGTTGAAGGTGCCTGATGGCATCAGAGTCGCTGACTGCTGGAGCAAGAAGCTCAGCAGCAGGTTCTGCAGGTGTTAATGGATACACACAGTGCAGCAAGGCAGTCCCGGCCGTGAACGGAACTGGGGCCTCGCAAGGCTCCGAATGGATAAAACAGTCGGAGCGGGAACCACCATCATCCTTTAACTTTGTCTCTGCAGTGTTGTTCAAATCATGGAGGCCCTGAGCTGTCCTGCTCTTGCATTTGAAAGTGAAGGAACTTGCCTCATGGGTGCTAATAAAAGAGGTGAAAAGAACGTTCTAAAATCTGAATCCAGAAAAGGCAATAGAACTGTTGTTAGTAGGAGTCTGCTAAAGCAATAAGACAAGACACAAATCCTGAATATGCAATTCCATGATACATATTATAAATCTCTGCCCACACTATTAATTTTGTTGCCAGTTACTCATATCTCTTCATTTTACATTTCCCAGCTAATGTCAACCCATGGAAGAGCTTTTTCTAAAAATATGTCTGAGTTGTAAACTTTGTTAAATAGGATTGTAGGATCAACCCTGGTAGTTTAGATCTCCCAGCTAATGTCAACCCATCGAAGAGCTTTTTCTAAAAATATGTCGAGTTGTAAACTTTATTAAATAGGGTTGTAGGATCAACCCTGGTAGTTTAGATATATGAAAAGTCTGCCTGTAGCAGCCAAAATAAAGCATGGAAAGCACTAAACTATTTTCCAAAAATCAATATTACAGAGGATACACTACCAAGTTTTAGTTCTATATCCTTTCCCTCCCCTATCCCTCTGAGAGTCCTATACTGAATAGTTTACTATCTTGCTGGAGTACAATACTGTAGTAGTAAGTAAGTAATGTGTCAAAGCTATGTTTTCAAGCACAGTAACACTGGGATTTTGCATCAGAACACAGGTTGCAGAATAATCAATTTATATTTATAGAGACTTAATTACAATGATGAGATATGTCTCTGCTGCCACGAGGAAAACTGTAACAAAAATATAGTTTCAATTATATATAGCATAACCCAGCTGAGTGCAGATTTGCAAAGTTTCCTGTTAGCAAAAAAAAACATTCTACTTCAGTGAAAATAGCTTTTTCAATAAGGGACTCTGGAGACATGCTATGCAATAAGTTTGGGAGCTGAACTGGTGGAAGGAGTCACCTCACGTGAGGCAATCAGCAAGGCTCTAAGTGATGTGGCTAAAACACTCTCCAAAAATATCAGAAAAAAATAGTTCATATCTTTCTGCCCTGATACGTTGCAATGACTTGAATCTCATGCTTTGCTTTGAAGTCTGAGCAGACTAAGAAAAAGTGATAATGAAGTTCTAGGCTCTAATTTTGATATTCCTCTGAATATTTTTCAAGATGCTTCCTGAAAGTCATTGAAAACTGAAGTCATACTTGGGAAATGTATGTTTCTTTTCATAATACATTACAAATATGCAACAGCAAGAGACACAAGAAAATTATATGAAATTCTGTTTCTTACTCAAGTGATTGTAACTGTGAAGTCCATTACTCTCACCTGCGCCAAACTGAAGTTTGGTAGCAAAGGAAGAGTCACAAAAAGATATTTTGTGCAGATTCAGTCATTGCTATTGTTTGTCTTCCTTCACCTGTAAGAGGCAAATTTTACAGCTGAAGAAAACGGTGGTTCTGTAAGAAAGGAGCTCCAAAGGTTCCTCACTACTGCAATGGGTGACTCGTGGTTGCTCTCCAGTTTTGCGTTAGGAAGTTTGGCTTTGTACACAAGGCAGATTGTGTGCAAATAAATATCCATTATATATATACATATATCTCCATTATATATACTTTTTGTTTAAAAACAAAAGGGCGGGCCAGGGGAACCAGGATAGTTTCCATGGCACTCAAGCAATTAGTCTGCATAGCACAGGCACCAGTTCTAGACAGCCGGCTGCCTCCTTCCCGAAGGGATTTTCAGCTGTTCACTTCCTCCTGGAGACTACTTTTCTCATGCAGACAAAAATAAAAAAATAAAAAAAAAGGAGGGGGGAGGAAATCCATGCTCAAATGACAGTGGTGCAAACACTCTGCTGCAGTGGGACAGGAACTGTTTCAAAGCAATTTGCCTGACTGATGTGTGGCAGGGACCTGAACATCATTTTCCAATATCCCTCTGGAGCACTCTGCAGTACCATGGCTATCCTGGAGGAGCTCTCCATCATCTTTAAGAACAAGTTTGATTAATTGATTCTAAAGCCAGATGAGACTAGGTTGACTATGGAGACTACCTTCCCGTGTCATACTCATTACAGAAGTTCCCTGATAGCTCATTTCAGCAGAAGACAGTAGAGCAAATCCCGTTTTGACATAAATAATTACATATTCATTGAGCAAGTGTGCAGGGAGGGCCACTCTAGAGAGTAGTCATTAGGGCAGTTAAGCAACAGTGGGTTCAAACACCATTGCCAATAAACAGTTCATTATTTATCAAGTAGAGTAACTGTAAAAGGAATGGCAAGGCACTGCTCATTCCAGGATGAGCTGGGACCAATGATCTCCCACTTCTTACACAGGCTGTTAATAGAGATAATGAAGCCCAGCTTTTTACAACACTTCAGGTGCAGTGCCTCAGACTACTGATATAAACTATATTTTTAAATGGCTAAAGTTTTTGGAGTCAAAATGTTTGTTTATTAGGAACATTGGGATGGTTTTATGTAGCTTTTTTTGCCGGCAACAGCCATTATAAATATCCTAGAAAACTCTCCTCTCTTCACTTCTTAAGGACAGACTCTTCCACCCAAAAGCACGTCATAAAGTAATACTATAAATAGCATAGATCCCAGTTAACATAATGCTAAGAGAGACACCAGACATGAACAACAATAAAAAACCAATAGTGAACTACACATGCAAAGCAAAGGAAGGGTCCAAGGAACCCCTAAATTCTACTTTTAGTCAAGGTAGAATTAAAATTGACCTGTCACAGAGTGTGGGGCACAGGACTCCTGCAAAGGTACCCGATCTGCTTTAAAGCACATGGTGCCTCTTGCTCGTTCTGTTCTCTTTCTATATAAAAAACTACCTGTGGGAAATAAGTTCTAAACTATTGTGTTTTTTTAAAAAATATATATTTTATTCCCTATATTTCAGAGTCAAGGAAAGAGTTTTCACCCATACACATTTGCAAGAAAGAGTCTGCTTGGCATACTGAAGTACCCATAGAAAAAAAAGTAAATATTAAGTGAACAAAGTTATAATTTATTAACTTTTATCATTTTATCACTCTAATAATAACATGAAGTTCTACTGAAGTTCTGTCATTTTTCCCCCCTCTCTTTAAACAAGACATAAGCAAAACAGAGAATTAAGTGTTACGTAAGATTCTTTCCCCTTCTTATTTCTGATTTTTTATATTCTAATATCACTTACCTAACCTTCTGATCAACCATTATTTAAAATATATGAAAATGCCATGCTCTGATGGCTCTACTTATATTACAGAGCAGTTCAGTAATCAAACAATAGTCCTACTTGCTTTCAGAAAAGGTGTAGCTTATTATCCCTTCTCTGTTTGGGATGACGAAGGTTCTTGAAAAGGAGAGGAACATTTAGACCATTAGTTGTAATGCTAGCCTGAAGTTTTGAAATCTCAGGTAGTTCCTTACTTTGCTAGAAACTTGCTGTGTTTTTTGTTCTTTTAATTTAGAAAAACAATATTTAAAAAGGAACACTAGCCCCTGAATCTGAGCTTGTCTTCTATTAGATATACTTCTTAAAATTTCAGGAACGCCCTAATGAAAATAACTTTGGTAGGCATAATGTTATATACAGATTTGAAATGTGTGCTTTAGGATTAATTTTCTTTCCTCAAAGGATTTGTGTCACTTCTCTATTTAGGATGCTCCGTGTTCTTGAAAAGAAGACAGATGTTTGGACCAATAGTTATAGTGCTAGCCCGCAGCTCTGAAATCTCAGATAATTCCCTGCTTTTCTGCGGACTTACTATATAACCTTGGCAAAGTCATTTTTTCTCTCTATTGCAATTCTGTGTCTGTAAAATGAAAATAATAGTAGCATTCCTTTGCATCACTGGGATGTTGTGGAGGATGAGGTTGGTTTTTGCAAGGATGACAACTCCATTAATGTTTTAGGTACGTGAGGAACGATAGATCATTCTTAATTAGCACAGATGTTTGCACATACACTGAAAAAGAAGGGTGACGATCATTCCTGAATCATCAGCCTTGAATGGAGGCAGCCCCAGTCCGACAATGTTGCCCCTGAGAAGCGAGAGGGTGGTGATTCATGGCAGCCATGGGCTGATGCCAGGCAAATCAGTGCGGTAGGAAACACTGGTGTCACACAAAAAACATCAGAGCAGTAGCAAAAAAACCAAGAATGCAGCTTCAGTATTGTGGAACCTTATCACAACTTTTTTTTTTCCCCTCATGTTAATGCATTTTGCACACAGCAGAAATTACACTTCTGAGAAGAGCCACTTTTCTGTGTTCTCTAAAGATTATTCCTTTACTCAGTGTTGAATCATGCATATCCCTTCCTGAAATCATTTTCATCTTCCCTCTCAAGCTCAGCTGCATTGAAATGTATATTTGGTTTGAATGCTGCTTTGGTGGAGCAATTACTCCATTTTGATTAGACATGTGCTTACGAGCGCTCCACAAACCAAAGTCCATTTTAAATAGAGTTTGCTTTTGATACAGACCAGTCTGTCCTGCTGAGACAAAAGTCTCCCGAGATTTCTGACATCTTGTACCACTTGTGAACTAGACTCAGAGAAGGTTTTTTTTTTTTTTTTTTTTTTTTTTCCCAGATCTAAAGGAGGGGAAGGAGAGGGGACCAGGGCAGAGAGGCATAGACAGAATGTTCCAAAACCCTTCCATCTACTAAAAAACAGTGGCAGGAAAGTAAAGATTTATTCCAGGACCATTTGTCCTTCTGAGAATGATCAGTAATGATGAAAATGAATTCTGTGCTATGAGATGCATGAAGTAAAGAAAGCATAAAGACTTAAAGACTCCTGTTGAAAAAATCTTGAACTAGAGTAAGTAAGAGAAAGAACTGGTTGAAGCAAGCTACACAAGGTAGAGGTAGCATCCTCTTTTCCCTGCCAAAATTTTCCAGATTATTAAGTTCATTTTCCTAGCACCACAGTGACATTCCTCCTGGGTATATAGTCATCTAAATAATACAGAACAACACAGCTTTGTTCAGTTTTTCTTTACTCCTTGTATTTTTTGGTCAGAAATGAGAAAGATGAGCTTTAGAATATAGAATCAAGTAAGAGGGAATCCTGTTCCTAAGAGAAAACACCAGAAGGAAGCAGGGAGTGAATAAGTAATGTAGAGAAAGATGATGCACAGATTTTTACTATTTATATGGTTCTTTAAATTATCTCTGCCTTTGGCAAAACAAAAAAAAAAGTAGAAAAGACACGATCGCTTTGACATCAGAAAGGAATAATACCAACTTTAAAAGATTTGCTGTTTTATTTTTACATATCCTTTAATTTCTCTCTTGTGCTGATATGGTCAAGCAGTGTCTAGCAAGCTGACAAATCTGAAGGAAACTGATATGGCAAAAGAGATCTCTGAATTAGAGTTGCACAAATGAAGCATGAAGTTATTTTTATATGTTCTTGCAACGAAAATGTACTCTTCCTCTGCTGCTTGCTGTGATCAACACAGCAATTTCTCTGTTGTCCAGTCATACATATTTGATAGATAGGTTTCATTTGCAAGAACGTTCACAGAGAAGCAAAGAGCTGAGGATATTTGCTCAAAAAAAGGCTTGTTGAAGGCTTCATATTGCAGATTCCTCCATTACAATTTGAATTTAACTGTTCAGAAACCAACTTCTCAATAAATATGCCAGTGAATAAATTTTAAATAGAAAATGACCTTTTTTGTTTACAGTGAAAATAGAAGATGAGTTTTCTAAAAAGTGTTACATAGCACATATAGAGATAAATAAGAATTTCCCACATGATTAACATTTCTGCACACAAACAGCATCTCAGACAAAAATCAATTACAAACAAATGCACATGAAAAATCAAAACCAATTCACAAATAATTTGCAAGCAGTCAGAAAGACTACATTCATAGGATAAACTGATCACTAGTAATAGCCTGTCTCTAATTTGCAATGACACCAGCTGTCAGCAATTTGCTGAGAATTCAGATTTTGGTGTAGAATCTCTACTCACTTCATCCATCACAGTCTGGCACAAGAGGGTTGGAAGATAAAGGGACAAAAAGTAAATAAATTCTGCTTGTTGCCCAAGGCAAGATATAGTTTGCTACTCAGCTTGTTGCAGCATGCTTCACTTTTAATGAACTTTTTAATGAAATCCACTTATTTGATTGTCTATTTGTTTTCCTCTGTGAAAGAATAAAAACATGTTTGTATGCCTTTGAGCTCAAGAAGTCCCAACATGAGCAAAATGTGAAGGATGAGCCTGCCGTTATTGTTGAGATCTTAGGATAAATATGTGGTTAAGGTGACTTTCCAAGTGCTTGTCTTTAATCCCTGAACAGCCACAAGACCTGGGATCTGACTGCCTTCCATCAATACTAAATGAAAGAAAAACTAAATGTTCTCTTGCTTATCAATAAATGCAACCAAAACCATCATCCAGAAACTAAACTAAATGGAAAAAGAAAAAACAAAACACCACAGGTCAGGATTGATTTAGTTGAGTGAAAGAAGGAGTCAAGAGACAGCGCAGACAACAAGCAGACAACTTGAGAAGACCTGAGACTGGGAAGACTGAGTGCTGTGACACTGAGGGAGCTTTCTGAGACATCTCCATCTCCTGGAAGTAACCCACTCAGTCAGCTTTGGCTAACGGTTCAGGCAAGGGTAGACAAGAGAATTTCAGGAGTATTTTTGCAAGCAAACTTTGAAGCTGGGAAAGGAGGGAATAGCAACCTTCACAAAATTGCTTCCATTTGGCCAATCATCCTGATGGTGGCAGTCTTCACTCTTCAATCCAGTCGCCCACATCTGCGACATAACGAACAATAAATAGGATGGATTCAATGTTCAGAAACTAACAATTTGAAGAATAGCTTCTCCCCGTTTTTCTGCAGGCCTGGCTCGAAAACAGCTGTAAAAAAATTACTATTTTTAAAAACAATGAATTTTAATAATGACAGAACCAAATCATGTCATTCCTCTCTCAAAGGTTCCCTATCTAAAAGGCCCTCTCTTCACTTTCTCTATATTTTTCTCCTCCCACTGTGAATGGCTTGGAGGACTGTTTTTCCCACTCAGTGCTTTTATTTGATCTTTTCACTCTCCTTTTCATCACGCTAAAATGTTCCTGCAATATTCATGAATTCAGCAGAGGTCCAGGAGTGGGTGTAGGGTGTTGTTTTGCTCCTGTTTCTCCTGCTGGGGCCCCTGCTCAAGGAGGGAGTTGTGTAACCACACTTTAGAATTTAATGGGCTCCAAGGTTTTTGTCTTATTGTGTTTGGGGGCTTTCTTTGTGGGTGGAACCTGCTCGTTGTTTTCTCGTACTTTATACCTGTGCTCAAAGGAAGAACGTGATGGGGTTTTACCGGTTCTTGTATTTCTATATTAATACTCACCCATATTAGGTCAAAACTACTGTTGATACATATAGATCAAAAGTCTGCCAACATCCCTGATAGGACAGTCCCAAACTGCTATCAGAAGATTGGAGACTCTGTATTGTGCTCCCATTTACATGATGGAAGTGACTATAGTGTAAACTACATGGAGTTTGGGACCTATCGGACAAATTAATCCCATTCTCAGACAGCAGCTCCTTCCAGTCCTCTACAGATTCTTGTTCAGATTGGCCAAACAGCTCCTCCTGTAAAAGGGTTCAAATTAAACAAATACGACCAGCCCAAGTATGATTAGACATGCATTTAAGCCTGTGACTAACAGGATAATCTCTTTCATTTCTCCTCTCCTCTGACATAGAAAAATAAAAGGTGAAAAGTAGAGTAGTTGCCTTTATTTGATGGCAGTATTCAATATCTCCCTCAGGGTTAGAAAAAGGTTGTGTTAGCCGTGCAAATAACGAAGAAAAAAACAAAGGAAGTGCAGTTTCAAAAGGTGCAAAAGAGGGATGCATGGGAATTACAGATACAAAGTCCAAGTAAATAAAGGGAAGAGCTGATATAACTATTAATTACATGTTGCTGGGATTTCTTTCACTTAATGTTCGAAAGAGGATAATGGGGGCTTAATTAGAAAAAAAGAAATAAGGAAGGCAAAGGCAATTACAGTTACAGCCCATCACTTCCCTCAGCATGATTAACAGCCAGAATTTTGCAGGCCCTAGGGCAGAGGTGAGTCTTGAGGAAGTATTTGAAAGAGATATCATTTTTACAGATCGCATCGGAAGAAAATTCACACTTTTAAATCATCTCCTGCACAAGTAATCTAGCCAAAGAAAAATGACAGTGCTAGAGATATTTATCAGTTGGAACAGTATTACATCTGCAAACACTGTTTCCAGTAAATTTGGTATCTGCAACCTTAGGGAATATAAGGATGTTTGTGACAAAAACTGGTGGGAGATAAAGACAGGTGAACATTACTAAGCACAAGAAAAACCTATGTTATATATTTTCTTAGATGATCCACTAGCAGAGGAACAAAGAAAGCCAATCAAGAAAGACAACTTGGAGAAAGAAAAAGCAGTTTACAGGATTAAGAATAACTGAAAAAAAAATTAAGAATACTCAGGGAAGAGAGAGGACATGGGGCTTTGTCATAAAGCAGCCACTGTAGTGAGGAAAGTTGTAGTTGAATGGGCAAAACCCAGTTAGGACAAAGAAAAGGATGAAGCACAAATTCAAGATGAGGGTGAGAGGGTAGGAGGGAGGAAGGGGATGGAGTGCTGGACCCTCCATGTTCTCCCTAACGTCAGAGAGAGAGTCCTTCTGCTCAGACGAGGAGCAGGAGCAGCTCCACGCTGCCCGTCCAACAGAAACCCCAGGTGGTTTAAGGCTGAGGGAAGGCTACAAAACAGTCTGTCTGTTAATCACTGTGCGGTGTTTTGCTCTCCTGGTGTGGTGGGAGGTTACAGCACAGGTGAAAATCCAGCAAGGATGGTGCAAAGTCTAAGGGCAGGAGTGTGTTTGCTTAGCTTGTTTAATTTTTCTCCCAGTCTTCCTTTTCTGTTGTTTCCTGTGAGGGAGGCGTAGGCTCTGCGCTGGTGTCACGAAGGCAAGCGCTTGTGCCGAGGGCAGCCCTCGCATCCTGCCAGGAGGATGCTGTATTGTGGGCTGGGAAGTAAGTTAGTGCAGCTTCCAGAGACACAAACTGCAGGACTGATCCATGACAACAGGGAATGGGTCTCAAATGGCTTTCCCATGAAAGGCAGGGAAGACCTTCCACCTATTGGTAGGCAGCAAAAGGGCGAAGGTAAACTCGGATCTGGGTTGTTGCATATTAAACCTACTATGTAAAATGTATTTTTAAAAGTATCCTTTCCAGCACTTTTCAGTGCTTTATACATACCAAAATAATAGATGTTCATAACAGGATATACAGTTAATAGTTTCTCATCTAAATGTTACTTTAACAAATAACAATTATTTTAGCTGTCCTTGGTGAGCCTAAGAACGAGGCAGTGACCTTTTAAAAAATAATTCTTAGGCAGTATTCTAAATACAGTTGTAAAAAGAGTTATAGAAAACAGCCATTTCCTCATATCCCGATGAAACTAATAACACTGCTGCCATCCTCTGCCTCTCATTTATGTACAGTCATTTACTCTCCTGCTGCTCTCGCGCTGCCTTTGCCTGTGCCTGCTTTTGAAGAACGATAATGGAAGAAAAGTCTGCAATCAGGATCAAATGTTGCTTAATTCCCTGGAAGCAGGTAACGTGGCAGTGTGCATGGCCAGGAGCAGAAATGAAGTGATTTTCTAGGAGGCGGGGAACGTGCAAGGCAGCTAGAGGTTACTTGCTTATTCTCTTCACAGCATCCAGCTGTACTATTTGCAAAACTCCTACTGAGTTTTTATTTGTGTGTGTGCGTGTGTGTGTGTGTGTGTGTGTATGTATGGCTGGTTAACTAAGAATGCAGACTGTAACATATTAAAAAAAAAATCTAATCCTGCTCCAGATTATGTTTCTTGACTTTACTGAACAACAATACAGTTCACCAGTCTTGGCAAAGCTCTTTCAGGATATCCGAGAAGGGTGTAGCAGAAACCAGAGCTGAGATTTGCAGATATAAAATAACATGTGTGGTACCTCCCTCTGCCACACACAGTTCTGTTGGATTCTCCGAGTCCCTCGTTTGCCTGAGAAATGCAATTTTACACACACACACAGGCGGGCACAGAGTCCTCTTTCTAATCTCCCAAGCCTCTCAAAGAGAATTACTGACATGCAGTACCTTATCCTAGGAAAATAATAAAGTGTATCTTCACTTCTGGCTGAAATGCATCCTCATGAAAACTACCCAGCCTTAGTTCAACCTGATCACTGCAAAAGATTACAAATGAGAGATTTCCAGAGTCAGTCCAACTCAAAGTGCACAAAAGATGTAATTTTTATGGGAAAATGTAAGGTCCTTTTTTCTTTCTTTTTTTTAATCTGCTTTCTGTAGCAGATGGAAGCAGTGATTGCTGATACATAGTTACTCACCTTTCCAGTAGATGGTAGTACAGATGTGCTTAAAAGAATATTGCATGTGGGACTGAAATAAACAGCATGTAGATATTTTCAAATACTGAATATGGAGGAAATTCTAGTTGAATCATTTTTAAAAAAATTCTACATGGGAAACTGTCATCTGGAAAAAAATGAGTATTGTGGCCTTTTACATTCTAGCTACTAATCTTTAGCAAGCAACTAAGAGTTCTGTTTTGATAGAAAACTATGGTTAAAATTAAATACTGGTAAGTGAAAGGCAGAGATCTGTATAAACTATTTATACACATAATTACATCCTGTTCTAAAATCTGAGAGATAGCACATGGTAGTCCCATTGAATTCAAAAGCCTATAGCTGTGTAAGTCTTTGTCGAAAACTGCATATCTTAATTTTGTTAACCAGGCTTGGCTTAACTGTATGAGTTAAGAGAGAAAAAAACGCTGTACCACCAGCTATAGCAACGCAAAATTTTTCCCTTGCAGATTGGTTATGCTTGTGTTTGCTGATTTTATCAGTAATAGCTATAAGCACATGATAACACTGCTTATTAATGTTCTAAATATACTAAGAAATTAAAAGCCATATGCACTGCAGAGCATTTTTTAGAACAGAACTATTTAGCTTATTGCAAGTCTTCAAACAGTTAAAAAATTAGAGTATTAAGACTCTATTTTAAAATGTAACAGAAGAATGACTGAAGAAAATAAGAGAAATGGATTACAATTTATCTGATAATCAAAACTCAGCCTGCATTAAAGCAATTCTAAATATTACGTAATCCAAAAAAAAAAAAAGCCTGACAAAAACTGCCTGTTTAGCACATATATTTCTAAATTCTTCCTGACAGGGAAAAATATTAATGTATAGTCTGTATCTAATTCCAGAACAATTTCATAAAACACATAATTTCCTTAGGATGTTTCTTGCTATCCTTACTGTTTCTGGTCCATTTCAGGTTTACATAAATTTTACTAGAAACACTAAAGGGTGTTTGCAACAAACCTCTGTGGGCTTTCTGAACACTATTATTACAAGAGACAACTGGTGTAAGTCAGTATCGTCATGCCACTAGCACTACAGCATTATTATAAAACCCTACTTAAGGAATTATATTTAAGTTTAGACTTGTGAGGAAGGCAGGAAAAAGTGTAAATATATTGATTTTCTTTTATTGGTGTTGTCTGATACATCAAAATGACTGCAACCACAACTCTTCAGAAGGATTTACACCTGAGGGAAAAAACAGGGGTTCTTTTTAAGTCACACATACAAAAAGCAAGACTGGGAGCCCAAGAGAGGAGGAATAACTGTGTGGAAGCCTATAGGTGCTGCTCCCATAATCCCTTTGCAGCAAAAATAGTAGAGATATAGCAATAAAAGCAACCGTCTTCTGGATGCTGTCAAAAGAAAAATTGTCTTGACAAATGAGGGAGACTTTAAATGGGAGTTTTCTCTGACCTAGAATGCAAGGGAAGGTTATGCTAATATGTTAAGGCACCCGCCTTGCTAATGGCTGAGCTGTAGACAAGGCAGCAGAGCCCGAGACAAGCAAAGGCAAAGGCTGGCAATCACTTTTTTGTACTTCTCTCTCCCCGAGTGTCTGGGAAACACTCATTACCCTGTCCTAGCTTATCTTATTATAAATGTTCTTATCTTATTACCAGTGTTCTCTGGTATAAAGGTTGCAAACAGCAATCTCCGAGAGGAAAGTAGGAAGAAAGCACCTGGCACAGGAGGACAAATCTCTTCAGTTTTCAAATTAACGGTAGAAATTGTCCTTTTTGAGCTACATTTTTCTCATGAATGATCATCTATCTGCTCATCTTTGTATTTTTTCCCTAAATATATAGTTTTCTGACATAGTATGAGTAAAGACAAAATTTAGCCTGGAAGTGTTTTACTGGTACTTTTTTTCCCGCTGAACAATGAACTGAAAAAATATTAATCTTTTTAAAGCACCTTGAAGCCTATTGCTCTTTTCGACTAATGAACTATGTAAAGGAGCCTCAGTTGCCTCAGGGATGACATGATTTCTTAAGCTTGTCAAACCCATCACAAGGAGCCTTTATAAAGCCTAAAGGACATGTATCGTAATGTATAAAATTTGTCATAGTATATCATTGCCTTTTGGGAACCTTATTACAACAATTATGGATGATTAAGCCACATTACCAAAAAAAAAAAAAAAGAAAAAAAAGGAAAAAGGATAGGCAGCTTCATGACCGATAAAACTAATTAATCTGAGATTTCCACCTATTTGGTTCTCTTTATTGTCTGGTTTGCTGTGATAGTAAATGAAATCGTGACTTAATATTTTCATGATACAAAGGTTTCCATAAGAGGCCTCTGCAGGGTGGATGCTTTGGTGTGCAGTATTGCACTTGTGCATTTTCCCTCTGCAGGCTACCGCTCACAACTTGAATGCAGGTAAATATTTTCTGAGACCTCTAACTTCTACCGAATCTGGCTGCAGTCACGCATGCAGAAGGTATCAAAAGGTACTGGGAGATTTGGGAAGGACTCAGAGGGCACACAGATGCATTTTGAAGGGTACCTAATGCAGTCGGATGGCCGACATAGGAAACAAGGCTGAAAACAGAACTGACATTTAACCTTTGCTATTTTATTTTCTGACCCGAGTGTTTCCTCTCTCACTTATTTCCATTTCAGACGGGAAACAAGAGTGGTCATGACTTTGTAGACTAATGAATGCAGCTCTCACTTCTTTCTCAGGAAAGGACTCTCTGGCTCGAGGAGCAAACGGGACTTACGCGTCTCCACAAGAGCGTCTGATACAGGCAGGCATCTGTGAGGAATCTCACGTCCTCCGTTGCAAGCAGTCCCAGATCAACAGCAGCACGAACAGGGGCACAGTCCTCTGGGCTGGAGTTTCAGGCAGACTCTGGACAGAAGAGCAATATGGATTTGAAACCTTCAGCCGGAGGAGGGAACAGCTCTCTGGTTCCTAACTACTCGGATAACATGTAAGGAGCGCATTAGCTTTATATCCTGCAGCCATCCATGCTCAGTATGGTAACTGCTCTGAATCGCAAAGATGCTTAACTGTCCCTTTGCACTGTAGGTTTCCTTTTGTGGTTTTGGTTGTTATTGTTTTTTAATTGTATCTAAGCCCGAGATAAATTTGATGCTTGTCTACACTGCATTTTGGAGCGCCAGGCAGCAATCTCCAAACCCGTAGCGACCGAACCAACAGCAATAAAGCTTCATCAGCTCAGCCATAATAAGCTGAGACAAAGTGCTGTGCTAATAGAGCTCTGATGCTCTCTGAGCAGCTTCACCCAGCACTGCACTGCAGTGCCCTGTGCGGAGGGGATCTCTGCTTCTTTGCAAAATCTTGCATTTGCAGCAGGACTTCACAAACTCCCTTCGCTTGGCACTGCCGGGGACGATGTCGGTAACGACGTTATGGCTCCCGCTGGCAGAAGGCAGCGAGCTCGGCCCGCGCCGGCGGAGCCTCTGCCTCGGCTTGCGCCTCCTCGCGCAGTTTGGCTGGACTGAGATGAGCATCCAAACTGAAACGAGGCTCCAATTGCATTTTAAAATTACTTGGGCAAAAGGCTGTAATGAATTAGACTTAATAAAATAAAGAGGCTGGCTAAAATTTTAACCAATGTCTGTAACCTGGTAGCGTACATAAATTTTGCTATCTAAGCTTTTCAGAGTAAAGCTCTGAGGAAGCCGAGTTCTCAAAATTTTCCATGTAAATTAGCTGTACCCAATAGACACTGCAATTACCTTCTGATATAATTATGCATCACCTTTCTAACTCTGCCAATTTTCTGATCTTTGTGAATAACCACACTGCCTAGCAGTTGCTAATACAATGCAGTAACTGGTATGCGGGAGATCTATCACAAAAACAACACTTTTAAAGTGTTTATGCAAAACAGATCATTGCTCCTCTCCATCTTTTGTACCTTTTTTGCAATGAAAACCACCGCCTCAAGTTATTTTGTTAAATAACGTCTTTTGTTATCCATGCTTTATGCCAAATTTCCCTTTTTTGTGATAGCTATTTATCATAGCAAAAGCAAAACAGAGGCATACTTCAATGTGGGTGTTTTATTTTTATAGTAGGAGGCTTTAGTGAAGATGGGATTGATACATCAAAGTCTTATCCCATGATAACAGATGTATTTAAATATTTGCCTTCATTTTCATCCTCTACAGTTAATACAATATTTCCCTAACATAAGCTGCTAAATGCATTTCCTCTTTTTTATTCTTATTAAAATTGTGATTTGAAGATATATTCCTAAAGCTGTGACTAGTTATTAACATTTCTTTAAAGGCTTCAGTATTTGAATGGCCAAATTCCAGCCTGAGTAATTACATTCTGCCTACTTAAATTCCCCACACAGTTTCAATTAGATAAGTTATTCTTCTACTCTTCATGTCCTAAAACTGCTCTGCAGCATTGCTGCTACTGTGAAACAGCTGCTCGTGGTCACAGAGGTGACTCTACTCATCCCTACATACAGCACACAATATATAAAACAGGTTGGGTTGTTTTGTTGGGTGATAATTCTTAAATATAAAGCTTTACGATAGCCAGATATGATTTGGCTAATGCCCACATTTGGCATATATGATTTGGCTAAATGCCCACATTTATGTTCATTTTAAGGATAATAACAACAAAACCTTTCACACACTGTCCTGTTAACACTGCTCTAGGGAAAATGGGAGGATTCATCTTCCATACGCGTTCAAAGCGTTTCCAGAAACTATCGCCTAGGACGCTGCATTTAAAATTGCAGGCGTGTAGGAATACGGGCTTAGGAATGACTCCCCTGAAGGGGTAAAACACCAGGGGCTGGGTTTGAGACAGACTGAGATACCGAAAGCCTCAGCAAGGAAGCTAATAGCTGTGACAGGCATCCTGTGGAGGACTCTTCCCGTGTGCTTCGGAAAAACTTCTAGATCCTTCAAAAGAAAGTACAAACCCAGCCATCCTTAACAGGCTTTCGCTGTACACTCCAACCTCAGCCTGGGACTATCCAATTGCATGTAATTTTACTGTAACAAGCAAATCCTTTTCTTTCTGCAGCAGTTTAACTTGTGAGATTCTCTTCCTCAAAGAAACAGGTAAGAACAGGTAAGAGAGGATCTGAAGCAGCAAAGGACACTACCTGCATCATTAAGAACAGGGTTAGTGCGGTCTCAGGCTAGTGTTGTGCGAGGCATGAAAGATTTGTTCATACCCAGACCTATTTTTCTGCTCCCTACAAGGGGTCTGTTCGGATTACAGTGGTTACCGTAACTTCAAGGTAACCCGTCGCCCAGTGGGAGGCCGTGTAGGTAACCCCTGGGTAGCTACACATCAGTGATGAAGCCAAATTCCAAAACAGGCTTTTGGACGTAGCCTTTGTAAATGAAAACACCCCTCCTTCCTTCGTAAGAGACTTCTATAGATAATCTTCAAATAGGCAGGCCCGAGGCTTAGAAAAACTGTATATAAGCTGAAATGATTTCTGGGGTCAATTAAAAATGCATGCTTAAATATAGAACATGCAAGAGTTGCAGGAATAGTTAAACATTTATAAGTTTGAATGCTGCTGTGGCTCAACAGCGCCTCTTTTTTTTTTTTCTTTCCTTCCTTTTACGTTTTCCCAGAGTATACGAGTATATGACACGCACTTGGAGAGGTTCCTCACAGCAGGCAGTTCTCTGTTTCTTCTGTTTCTACTCAGGTGCAGAAGACAACTTGCCCTCCAGGAGAGAGAGAAATACTAAAGAAATATTTTTCTGGTGCTCAGTGTTTCTTCTTCTTGGTAAACGGATGAAGTTCAAGGAATTGCCTAAACAAGATTCACAAGATTTCTATGATTTCTGCCTTTTCTTTTTTTTTCTTCCTTATCTTCAATTTGCATCCTTATGCTTTCCATATCTAGGAATCCTTCCTCCACCTAGTCTGGTCTGTTATTTTTATATATATTCCACTTCAGAAAGTGAATCTCTTGCTTAACCATCCCTATTCTGTCCCTTTCAGCTCTTTCTCAGCCCCAGGCTTTTTTTTTGCCGCAGCATTAAAGGATAAGCACTGCACAGCTGTCCCGCTGGTCATACTTTTTAGGATACAGACCTGAGCCTGAACGTGACTGTTGCTTCTTTCTTTGCTTCTTCTTGCCTGACAGCAGTAGCAGCTCCCTGTGCCACAGGAGCCAGGTTCCAAGAAAAGCTCTGCTATGGACGGGGAATTTATTAACAACAGTTATAACAACAGTTGCGTTCAATATTTGCTTACTAAATTCCTTAATTTCAAAGAAAACATGCTCCGATTTTACAAATTTCTCTGACAAATGGCAACTCATTTCCAGTGTGCAGCTGCTCTAGTTAAACAAGAATTTTTTTTGGCTCATAAACAAGAAAACACACTTAGTTAATGTCTACACTAACGGCTACTCACCAGTTATGTAAACTGTCCCACAGAGTATCTCATTTCTTAAAATATCACCGAAGTAACAGCTGTACAGATTAACAGCTCATAGAAAACAATGCTGTCATAGCAAAGTCTTACATTTTTGGACAAACTTCCTTATAGACAATATTTGTTCGAGAAGAATTTGGAATGTAAATTTTCACAAAAGTAGGTCATTAAAACTATTTAGACATGTTTCTCTCCCTCAAAATATTTCACCATACCTGAATCTGTGGCTAGTTTCACTGCACTTTCTAGTTAGTATAACACATGCAACATCAGATCAAAGAAAACACCTTTGCCATTACAGAAGTATCAGTCAGAAATCTTGTTCCTTCTGGTGTATTTAGGTAGATATTGAAATACATTAGTTATTACTGAATAGCAAATAATTGTATTTGCATTTTACTTTCAATTTAATTTTTAAATGACAATACTTCAGCACATTTACCGTATGTTACTTAAGAAGCCATTATTATTATAGCCATGGATACATGGTTCAAAATAATAGAGAAGGCTCTGGATCTATATATATAATTTGCCAAAATATTCTGCATACATTCTGCAAGATCTTAAAGGAAAAACAATATTCTCCTACTTATTGCAGGAAAAAAAAACTCATTATTTCTTTCCCCTTAGAAAGTTTAACTTTTACAGGAACTAAGGATAAAATTTATTTGTTCACTTGTATTCTAAGAATATAACTCTCCAAATGCATCTCATATATAGTCATCATTATAATTAATATTTTTCTTTACTATGATCACTGATCAGAGATAAGATATAATATTGCACACAAGCACACCGTTGAATATCTAAAGTTAATAAAACTATAAAGTTTTATATTCTGACTTTCATTCCTAATATTGAAGGTTACACTGTCTTGATGCTTGTCAGTACATAATGCAATATGATTTTAAACTCAGAGCTTTTATGCACAGAAATGTTATCATATTAATAATGGGAAATCTACAATTATTGCTCAGCTATTCTGCCACAAAAATATTTATATTGGTTTCATTTATTGCTTCTGTCTTTACCAGGGTTGTTAGGAAAAACTGTTCTTGAAAGAACCTTAATATTTGCTTGAGCAGAGCACTGCCAATCCTGTGTTGCATACAGCCAAAACTGTGGTCACAATTACTCACTGCTGTGGTCCCCTCCAGCTTTCTCTTGCACAATATCCCTTACTGCTGCATTTGATTTTGGGTGGATCACTAATATGGATAATCAGGAAATAGGATTTTACCTTAATGGCCTAGTCAAACTTGAACTCATTACAGTATATGACATGAAATAGGGGAGCACATGTAGCCCACAAAACTAAGGGTTTTATTTACATAGTCATTTTGGTTTTACTGTTTCCTAATTAAGATGTTTATGTGGGTTTATATAATACACGTACAAATGCTTACCTCTACTTTTTTCATCAATTCTTTCTTAAAAATAGGTCTGGGAGTGAGTGAAATATAAGGACCTAAGTCCGAAATGTTTTTAAGTCACACCAAAACTGAGATTTTGCTCTAGGTTTTGAGTATTACTGTGTGTGCAGAATCAGAGAGAGGGAATCACTTGTGGTTAGCACAGAAACACTTAAGTGCTTATTTTCATCAAGCTTCATGCTAGCCCCAGTCCTTAAACATAAGGCAAATTCTTATTTCCTGTAAGGCCAAACTACTGAAGGTCAGACTTAAATGTTTGGTTATCTGTTTTGCATTCATACCATTATCCAACAAGCTTAACAAATACTTTTTGCCCATAAAATGCTGGTCATTATTTAGGCAGGCTAAACACACTATTACGAATAGCTACGTTTCGTCGTTTTTTCACAAGCCTCACGTTACCTTTAGCCAGAGACCTGGGTAACCTCTTCTGTATCTGCTCACTGCTTAGGCCAGAGGGATCTTCCACCCCGTACAGGAAGACTCTACAGAAATGCAGCAGGATAAACAGGCACATGTCATTGCTACTAGAGTCAAGCCCAGGCCACACACCGGTGCCCCAGGCTTCCTGAGAGCACGGAGCGTCTCGCTGGCAATTCTCCAATACCGGCCACTTATGCCCATGTTCAGCATTTTGCTTACAGTCTCCTCATAATTAAGTTATATCAGTGCCATCTCGTGCAAATTGTCTACATAGGAGAGAAGCCGTTCAAATGCGTTATGTATCCAGAAATGAATTTCAAAATTAGTTAAGATAATCATGTCACATTAAATAACATAAGGTGACAGAAGATACAAGTGGGAGGCCTGGGCAATTTTAACAGACATCCCTAAATCAACAACATAAATTTTAATATAGTAATTGTATTACACCAAATAGATGTGTTAACAGGATACTGCTTCCAGAGTACTTGCACGGAATGCAAGAGGGAAGTAAAATAATAGTCTTATTTTTCCTAAATTCATTGTTTTACAACTCAACTGCAAACATTCTAGCCCCCCAAAATCTTTCTTTTATATAATCTATACCGTTGAGTAAAATTATTTAATGTTTTCCTGGACCAAGCAAATTGGACTAAGTTGACACACTGGTCTCTAAATAACCAGTGAGCTGGGATATCAAATCTGTGTCTCTTTTATTAAAAAAGTACCCCCTCAAATTTAAAACACCATGCTGGTATCAAAGTTATTCTCATTTTAACAGGTGACTGAACAGATTTGTTATTAAGTCCCCAGATTTGGTGACTACTGATTCGATATATGCAAACACTGATAGATACTAAAAATGAATTGCTTACATTATTTTTAAAGCAGATATAAACAAAATGAAAAATCTCACTCCGTGTCCATCTTCCCAGGATCATCCCAGGATTCTCAGTTATTATACTTAGTTTTGTAAGTATATATACATACTCCATGTTATATTGTGTTAATATAGTCAGTCTATATTAACCTAATTCACATCAAAATGGGTATTAAGATTATTAATAGACTGCTCATTGTAGCCATGGAAATTAATACTACTCCCAGAAAGCACTTTTTTTCTTTTAACAGTTTAAATGGAAAAAATCTGATATAGAACTGTTTGCAGTGGATAAAAAGAACCTGTGTGTTAAGGAATCTGGCATATTTGTAAATCAGTAATTACAGCATATACCCAGTTATTTGAAATATTTCTGAATTTTTCAGCACATCCCCAAACGCTCATGTAATGAAAGCACACAAAAAATGGTTCATATCATTGTTTCGGTTGTCTTCCATTTCCCACTGGAGACTTTTTTGTCAGCTTAATACATTTTTGTTTATTTTCAGCTTGCGCTTTATTTGCTTTTGGTCTAGGAATGAAAACCAGCTAATTACACCTTTTCTTAGCCTGCACAGACTTTTTCTGTCTAGCAAGACTGGATTAGTCAGTTATTATCCCCAAATCAGATTGGGCTTTATTTATTTATTTAGATGCATTCTGCAGGAAGGAGCTGCGCAAGGCAGCTGCAGAGGCTCAGTGTCCTTTACACTGTCTGAGGGCTACTAGTAAATCATCATTTCATATCTGAGGAATAAACACAGTGCGGTCTTCACTGAGAGGCTGATCTTCTCTACCCCCAAATCCGGGAAGCAACACATGAGGAAACTGAAGAGCCTCTTACCCAAACCGTGAGTTTTCTCAGGAGCCGACAGGGTGAGGGATGATTAGGAACATTCAGGTTGTCCATCTGAAGCCAGTCTGAGTTGGTAGCAGGTATTAACCGAAACATCACATAGCAGATTAGAATGGGATTCAGAAGGACACTCACATCCCCCTGCCTCAAAAATGTCATTTTATAGACACTTCTTGCGATGTTGGAAGCACAGAGCAGCTGCAACCCGATTGAAACAGCCCTCAGATGATCTCCCTGCCTGGCCTGCGCGCATTGCAGAGACCCTCACTCTCAGTGGCAGCGAAGGCAGCCGCAGCACCCCGGAGGGACGCGCGACAGCTGCAGGGCCTGTGTTGGCCACCACTGCTGCCCAGACGAGGCCCTGGGATCATGGGCAGCCTCTTACAGCAGGGAGTGGTTCTTGGGATGCCCTCGGGATGATCCACAGGGGACCAGCCTGGCACAAACCGGAAAGAACAGGGAAAGGAGGGAGCTTCACCTCAAAAACATATTAGCTAGGACCAAGATTTGATGATAGTGCCCAAATGAAAGCTCGTAAGGAATTTCAGTAGGACAGCTGTCGTAACAACCGAAAGGGTTGTTACAATAGCAGGGTCTTCCTAATTTGTCCTGGCATCCCTGAGGATAAGATGGCGTTTGGGTTCTCAGCTTTGTGTTTCTCTGAATGGCATCAACCTCAACATCTAGACACCAGCCCTGAAAATACGAACCTTGTGGAAGGATTTCAAGCTGATGCATTCACACCAGGGACAGACTTGCCAGGGCAATAAAACTCCTCCAAACAAGTGCATCTTGCTGCTAAAAAAAAAAAAAAAGAGAGAGCGAAATAAATTACATGCTATGAAATTGCAGTCTGTCTAAGCTTAAGCTTATTAAACCATCAGACCACACCAAAAGAAAAGAATTATTCTAATACCAAGCCTAAAGAGGAAAATAAATTTTAAAGGATAGCCTTATGAAAGGACAGAGAAAGTTTTGACGAAAAAAACAGATTATTTGGATCACCAAGAGATATATTGGTACATCTGTCACATCCCAAGGAGATCTAATCCATGATTGGGCATTACTACAATAAAAGTGCATGAACAAAATACAAAGTTATTAGCATAGACCTAAAACCAATCTAAATAATTCATACTCATAGCTCACACCCAGGAAAAAATACAGGTATGTTTAAAATGAAAATAAATTCCTACGTACAAGAGAGACACGTGCCCATTCTCCTTCTCACATATATCCACAGACCCATTGTCAGCATAGACACAGCTGTATGTTTTGGGGGCAGGGGGAGAGGTTTCCTTCATTTTCCATTCCTCATTTTAAGACCCGTTGGAAAGGTCATGTATTTCAAAGGCTATGGGGTCCGTAGCCTTTAACTCTTTAAAAGTGTCAAACATTTGCCATTCAAAAATGTTGACTAATAAAAATTAAATTGATAAATACATGTTAGCTATCCATTTTACAGTTTGTTTGCATAAATTTAATTCTTATGGGCAGTTATCCAGCCCGTATTTTTCTACTAGTGCACTTATTTACTAAACATAGCTTAGCTGTGCAAATATCTTAATTTCCCTGTGACAAGAATCTCTTGACATTTCTCTTGACATAAACTCTTTGTGACATCAGTAGTCACAAAGTTCAATAACTGAAAAGCTTCCATTGTGAAACTGAAAATCTTCAAGAGGTGAAACTCTAAGTATTCTTTTTAAATGAATTATTCTTCATTTACTGCTGGGAATTCCATGGTTTTGAAAAAAAAAATCCTTTAATGAGAAGAAAGTGACTTTATACCGTTTCTCATATTTATGGGAATAAGATTTACTGAGGAATAAAAATAATATTAACTGTGCAAAATGCGTATCACCATCAAAAACATGCCTGGAAATACCATAAACAACTGGGACATACAGCTGTACTTACTTATGGCTGGCACTTCTTTTTTTCTCTTCTAACTCTTCTTGTTCAGCTTTCTTCTAGATTTCAGTATTTTCTTGAGACTGATAGTTTCTTCTTTCATCATATCTTTCTCTGATATTCTTTCTGGGAGTCAAAATGAAGCTATTTCTGCTATTCTATTAGCTTTGAACTGGTTTGAGTGCTTCTGTTAGCTTTTTTCTTTCTTTTTTTTAATACTAAGTAATAAAGAATAAATTGCATATCAGTGAAAACAGATTGAAAGTGGGGGAAAAAAAAGTTCACAATTCTCCGGTTTAAGCTGTAGAGAAACAGGAGGAGGGAACTGCAGATGAAATGTCAATGCCTAAAATTACCTTGTGTCCGTGACCAGACTGAGTTTGAATTTATTGAACTACTGGGCACTCTATAAAGCCTATTTAGTCGACTTCTCACATTTATTTCACAGCATTAAGCTGAAGGAACTGAATGATGTGAGCACAGTTATTGATTAATATTGTTCATTGCATATATTCTTCCCGGCACTTATGGAAAAATATAGGCATATTTAAAATAAAATAAATACATAAATAAGATGGCAAGCTGGGTTTTCTCTTTCCCCCTCTTTCTCTGTCACCATTTGTGAATGTATTTGCACAGCCATGAAAAGCCACCTGAGCAATTCATATCCACAGCAGGCACTTAGGTAGAAGTATAGGTATATTTAAAACTAAAATAATTACATAAACAGACAATAAGGCGAGCTTTATGTGTATGTCAGGAGAGATATGAAAGCAGTTTGAAGAACTGCATCAGTAATAACTGCACTGCAGGCGACAGCATGAATACACAAATGAGATTGGCCAAAACAATTCCTTCCTTGAGCATTACTCTAAAAAAGAAAACTTGTACGTGACTTAACAACATAAAGGACATACACAGGACAACTGGCAATGAGAAAGCTTTGACCGCAGAATTTGCTGCTATCTGACTAGATTTTTTTCGGAATAATAATATATGAAATTTTAAGAAAAACTCAAAAAATCAGAATTTCAAACTCCCATTTGAAACCATATATTTCCTGTTCATATGTGTATCAGTCCATTCATGCTAAGAGAACAGTTGCAAAACTCCATCCTTTTCCACCCTGCTTTCACTCAAACATCGAGAACCACAAACACAGCTTCACCATTCTGCTACAGTCCCTGTCGTGGCTGCTGTTGTTTCTTACTAAGAAGGTTTTCTTTCTATACCACTTCAGAAACAGGTTTTAGCTAAGTCATAGAAGGGCTATAAGTACAGAATAAAAAAATCCCCAAAAGATAGTCTGCAACAGCTACCAAGTCTAAATTCTCACTAGCTCTTTTGTGAAGACAAACCCTTCCTCATGACTGAAGCAGATTTCCCAAGTCAGAAACGTCTCCTATTTGTGTTGTAATGAAGCAGTTTCATACTTCAAAGTGTCAAACTGTGTCACTATAAGACAAACAGAAAACACTTTGATCTCATGGTATGTCTACACAGCGAGCTGAAGATGTGATTACAGCAGAGGCAGAGCTACCCAGTTGAGTTTGAAATTTAGCTAGCGTAGGTAACATCAAGGGGGAAGCCTGCATGTCTCTCACCACCCACTAATATAGCCTAGGATAAATGTGATGGGGACCTTCACTTGGGCTGCTAAGTGATAAAAAGGGCCCTTATTTGCCAAGGGATCAGTGACAGAACTAGCTCCATTTACACTCTGCCATTCAAAAGGGTGCATATGTAATATACATAGAACAGGGCAATACATTTTCATTTCATTTTGTGACAATCGATAGGACACTTTTTTAACATTAATATGTTTCATTCAGAACTACCATCCCATCAAATTCAGTTATGCCGGCTAAACTACAAAATCAAATTAAGACTGGATTTTTCCATAAGATTACTTTTGTTTTTCCTTTATTATTCTCCATACTTCTTGCACTCATATACACATATTCAGATTTTCAGCCAGCTAGTCCACTGTCTTCCTTCTTGTCTCTTATCTGACCTCACTCTGAATAATCCAGGCTTTTCCTAGTTGTTGGGTGCTTGTCCAGGCTATAGCTGCTTACACTTCATTGGGAACTTTGTTTGTAGTCCCTGTCTGATGTTAATTTATCCATCTGATTAATTCCAAGATACCTTTTTAGACAAAAAAAAAGAAAAAAAAAGAAAAAAAAACTCTATCTCAGAAAGGATAAAATATTTCAGTCACAAAGGAGCAAACACTCAGAGTGAGAGGTTAAAAATAAAGTATGTATTAGAATACTACAGTTGTTTCATGTCACAGTTTTAGAGGTCTGTAATGTTTGTAGACTTATACATGGCTGCTGCTTCTGTGCCAAAATCACACACAAAAGTAACAAGCAGAGCTTGTAAGCTTACACATATAGCTTACAAATAAAAGTGAATGCCAAAATACTAGAACAAAATTTAAAAATCTTCAGAAAATTTAAAAATAAAATGCTATATTGATTTGGACGGAATTTCCATGTAACCACAAATGTTAATACATACTATTGCTAAGGACAAGAATAAAAACATTTTGAAATGACATCTTTTCTGACAAAAGAGATCTTCAAAGGGCTCCAATGCTTACTCTAAGCATGGTCTGTATGACTTAAAAACGAGTCAGACTCGACTGACTCCAGAGCTGGAAATGCCACGTGTCTGATGATAAAGAAACAAGTAGATGTTCTCTTTTGTTATAGTTCTAATTCACAGGCTCTCTGTTAAATCTAACAGAATACTAATTATGTTAAATGGATTTCATAGTTGACAGACCTTTGCCAGGAAGATGAATTTGACAAAGGCAATTGAAACTTAGCTAATGAAGAATACGAGATCCACCTTTGAGGAATGTTAAGTAAGTGCTTTACTTTTTATGAAAGGTACCTCTTTTATATGTAAAGTAACCATAGAAATGTCAACATTTCATTCTCAGACACCTTGCTAAATTCTGCAGAGGGTTATCAAATTATCTTTAGGTTTTTCTTTTCCTTAATTATATTTATTCATACAGCATTTCCTTGCAGTGAAGCCCTGAGGACCAATCCTGAAATAAGGCATACTCTACGTTTGCTTGACACAGCTTAATCAAACATTGACAATCACAATATGGCAGAAATTTCATCCTTGAAAATGAGGACTATGCAGGTGTGTCCAATTATTAACAGAATTGCTTAGAGGTGCAGGTGAGAGCTGGGACTGTAAAAAACAGTTGCATTTTTTGTGATCATTTTACCTTGAGTAATCTGAAGTATCATAGAATCATAGAATGCTTAGGGTTGGAAGGGACCTCTAGAGGTCACCTAGTCCAACCCCCCTGCACACGCAGGGTCACCTAGAGCACGTGGCACAGGACTGTGTCCAAGCGGGTTTTGAAGATCTCCAGAGAAGGAGACTCCACAACCTCTCTGGGCAGCCTGTTCCAGTGCTCTGTCACCCTCACTGTTAAGAAAATTTTCCTTAAGTTCCTGTGGAACTTTTGGTGCTTCAGTTTGTGGCC
>NW_010589534.1:0-55923 GCF_000705375.1 Tinamus guttatus
TGATCATTGCAGAAAATATACTAATTACCTGGTTACCTTATTAAAGGTTAAAAAGGTAACTGCTGTTTACGTTTTTTTTCCCTAGTCTGCCAAGTTGCTGAATCCATCTCATCATCAGCTATTCCAGAACCAGCCTCCACCAGCCCAGTAGTCCAGCAAACCTAGAGCTGAGCTGCAGAATTCCAGCTGCCCCCATTTATAAATAGCAGCATCCGAGCAGCAGTAATTATGAGTTGTAATGGAATAAGCCACGTTATGAAAGCAGTCTGGGCAGACTGGTGTGGCCCAGCATTTTGCTACAACCATTACCTGCTTCAGTTAAATGGCAGATTGGGGTATGTGTTCAGGGAACATAGCATGTCATTCCTCACGGGTTTCAGATCTAAGGAACAAACAAAAATGAGATGCAAAATGCCGGACACCTTCCAGAACTTAATGTGACTGTACATTTTTTTCAATCACATCACTCAATCTGTCTGGTTGTTCCAGTTCATCCTTTTCAATTTTCGAAAAAGAAAGATGGCTCCTTTTGTAATAGTTATTTTTTAGTAAATTTAGTAATACCACTAAAATGGAGAAGCTGCTGCTTTGAGTCACTGATTCACTGTTAAGTGTCCATTCCATTTTGCCAAGGTATATGGTGCCATGTATTTACTCTTGGGACTCCTAGTTATAGTATAATCCCATACCATAATTTTTCCTATGCCAAAACTAAAAAGATAACTAGCTGCTAGTTGAGGAGGCTTGGAGAAGAGAAAGCTGAAATATAAAGATGTGTGTGTTAGCATAGGAGAAGTACTCAGCTCCTTGCATTGCTTGCTACCTTGCATTTTAAGTGCCAGAACCTGGCCCTAAATGCCTCCATTTTTGACAGCCAATTTCTGACCTTTCACTCTGTATCATCACTCTTTGTTTTTGCAAGGAACTTGGTCTTTTTTCTCGTCCAAAAGTTTTAAGCAAATACTGTTATTATGGTTACCTCTGCAGTATTGGCTTCTAGGAACCAAGAAAAATCTCACATCACCACTGTGTACAATTACATCATCTCAACATCACCATTGCCAACTCTTACTATTTGCTGGAGAGTCATTATTTTTGCTTTAAAGAAGTGCAGTGACCTCATGTGCTTCTGAAATCCCCACAGCTGACTGTTTGCCATACCAATATAACAAAACAGTCATATGGGACTTTGGTTAGTTAATACTTGAACACAGAAGCACCTGTGCTCTTTGCAAGAGATGAAATTGTCTCCTTTAGACAAGATCCTAAGTCCAAGCTCTTTTTTTGTGTCCTTTTAAAAGTGATAGGTCGAGAATGGAAAAAGATAACTGACTTTCACAGCTAATGTGGAATATGCTGAGATTTAAAAAGAATGTTGGCTTCTGTTCAAGCTTCATATTAAAGCTGAAAAAATGCCTAAGTATAATTGAAAACAAAAGCATCCATAGAAATTGTGAATCAGATTCTTATTTACACTGCATACCCTTTGCACCTCTCCAGCAATGTGAAAGGTCTTGGAGCATGGCTCAGTTATTTTTATATTCTCATGAAGGACCTGTTTATTGAGCTGGAGCTCAGAAATATTTGTACAGCTGGAGACTTTGCCTTTTAGAGCAGTGGAAAGTCAGCACTATATAACTATTGGATGCTGTGTTTTAACTTACTTGGGCCTCCAGTTGGACAGTTGAGGGGAAAAATAGAGACTGGACAATGGGTGGGTCAGAGGTTCAATAATGAAATGTCAAGTACCTCATCTGTAGGTCATTTGCTAAGAAGGCTTTGGTATTGTTTGGAAGTATGTAGGGCTTTTGAAGTCTAGGTAAAAGAAAATGGTCTCTGGGCTGTCTCATTGGCCAGATGATCTCACCTCAACTGCCAGTATTTGACAGATACACCCTTGTTTGACAGTGTAGCTCTCAACAAGTGACCTAATGATGCTGCAAGAAAATGAACTATGCTCTTGTCCTTATGGGAGAAGACCTGCAGGTCAACATGCTTTGCGTCCTAGGTGGGACAGTATCTGGAAAAGCTCCTCTTGCTGTTGCCTTTTCTGTGCCCATTCTAAGAGCAAGTTGACAGATAGGGACTCTTGGATGACTGAAAGGTGCCTTTATTGAGCTCCAAATGGGCTTAACCTTTACTAAAGGAATGGTTGAAAATGGAGCGGCAAAAGGAGAAAGTGAAGGAGTGATCTGGGAGAAACATAGTCATTATAAAACTAGCAGGAAAATAAGGACTTGATTATGTGGCTCCAGGAGGGGCCTGCCAAACTGCAGTGCAATGGGAAGAATCTGAGCTGGTGGCAGTCACTGCTTAGGGTGTTGACATCCTGTTTAAGGGAGGGACTTTCAGCGCTGATTTGAAAATGGTGCGTTTTCTTCTCATGGCTGGGCTAATTCAGTTCTGCAGCTGAGGACTGTAATTCTACTGTGTTGCAGCTTGTCTCTGGGTCAGCCGCCTTCAACTGACTAAGAACCCAAGCAGTTCTTTAAACATGCAAATCCAGGGAGGCATCGACCATTTATTTGTTTTCCGTGTTTTGCCAGCTCTCATGATATTTCTTAACACACAAAATCCAAGGGTCAGATTATGTGAGAATTTTGCCTTCCATTTTTTAGGTGATTGTAGAGGACAATTGGAGAGACAGAGTTTTTAAAGCTCTCTCGGGAGAAAATAAAAAGATACCAAGTCAATCTCTCAGAAATTCCAGAGGACTATATGGGGAATGTGGGAGAGAAAAAGAGATGGAGGTGTTCAGATTATTGCCAACACAAAGTACTCAATGCTGTGATGCAACATCTAACACGGTAGAGCCTTGCTCCCAAATGTGTTAGCAGTGATCTCTGCCTGTGCCAATATTTGAGTCCACACTGTACAGAGAAGGTCAAATGCGAGACAGAATTCATACCTTCTGCTCAAACCAAGAATATTTTCAAGTTCTCCCCCTCCCCAGAAGAGCTAAGATGCTAGTAAATCAAAGCTTCAAAGATGCTTGACTGAAGCAACATTTTTATGAATTAACCTAAAAAAGACCTCAAGCAATAGACCTATAAATAAATAAATAAGAGCCTGCTCTCCTCAGTTTCCTGTCATTCTTGGATGTTGCATTAGATTTTGATAGGAAATGTATTTTCCTGAATTGGAATTTGTCCTTAAATTACTTCTGAACAATGAACCCTTTCAACAAAAATAACCGCTTGCTTATCACAAGAATTAATGCTGTGGTTTTTGTAAGTGAGTTTCCATAGCTTATCAAATCCTTTCATTCCTCTTAGTTGGAGAGGGGAACTGAAAAATGTCTATCAGCTAATTCTCTTCCATTTCATGATTTTAAATCAGCTAATACTGCATGTTCTACCTTGCTAAAAGTGGCTACAGGCCCACCATTCATTCTTGTTCTCCTCTGTAATACCTTTAGCCCAAAGAAATTCAACAAGGTTTTTAACTCATTTTGCAGCTGGTTTGAGTAAGGAACCGTATTAACACGGAGGTAAGTGCGTACATTCCTCTGCAACCAGTTTGATTCTGCAGGATCCCCGTGTGGGCACCGTGTGGGTCCCTTTGCCACTGAAGTACTGCCACCTGTGGGTGATGGGGAGCTGTGGTTCCTTTTGACAGGGCCAGGGGAAAGGAACAGTGTGTATTGTTGATTTGACCCTGAATTACTGTAAAGTAAGTGTTTTTTACAGTTTCTAAGCTCAGTCATGCTTATTTAGAAATGTCACATATGGTATATGTGAGATCAGAGCTTGCCTGTCAGTACAGTGGCATTCTAACCTTTTGGCATTTGAGCTGATGCTGAATGACTGTGAATAACCTCAGCTCAGGCTATAAATAATAAATGTATGGACTCCATGAGTCAAAGTCACAACCAGTATCCTTGACTTCTGTTATGTCTTGAATGTCAGAGTTTGAGGGCCTTTTCTGCTGAAGTTGTACATTACAGGTGCTCCCAGTAGTGTCCTGTGGAGGACAGAGCTGGAAGTTGTAGCAAGGCTAGTAGCTCATTTCTGTAACTGGAACAGTGTGAGAACTGGTTCCAAACCCTTTAGGAATCCATGGGAGTTTTTATCTTTTCTTGAGAGGGGGTGAGCAGAGCAGAGGATGACTGTCAAATGGATAGACCTTTATTGAACAGGGTAGCTCTAGCAGATAAAACTGGAGGACCAACAATAATTGTGCTGGATTCTTACTTTTGTAAAGCATGTAGTTTTAGTCCTCCAGCCACAGGTTGTTGGTGATAAGGTGTTGTCCACCTAGCGATGAGAAATGACTTGTTTGGAAGTCTGTCAGTATTAAAAACCCATCAAATCCCTGAAAGTGTCAATAATTACAATAAAATTTCAATGGAAAGACTAGGTGAGCTATAGGTTTTGCAGTTCAGTTAAGCACGTGCTTGCAACTGGTTTGAAAACTTTAAATTCCATTGGCTTCAGGAGCTGCAAGCATATACTCAACGTCAAGTGCTTTTCCTGAAAGGTAGCACTGGAGCTAGCAGCTTATAACAGCTCAGTCATCATATATTATTCATCTGGGGGGACTGAGAAATACAGGTACGTGATCAGAGTTGATACGTGTAGTTCCATACAATAATATGTTCTTTGTGCTTCCATTCATCTCAAAAAAATCTTGTTTTACCCTTAATACTATTTAAGTATGTACCTAAATGCCATTCATTTGTAAAGCTGAAAGCTATTATTTACAAGTATTAAAAAAGAAAAGTTGGACTTCCTAATTTGTATAAAAGGGAAACTCAATGAAAGGAGTACAGTAGGTAATGCTCAGATTATTTTTCAAACAATAAACAACTTGTATAATCCTGTTTATGAACGGTATGCACTTCACAGTCCATCTGGCACACAGTAAACATTGTGACTCCATAGGTTTGAAATGCTGAGCATTGTACTGCTAGAAGGATAAACTGCACAAAAATGCAGCACTGGGTCAAAAAGTGGTCATGGCATGTCTCTCCCAAAAGTAACCATTACATTTGCTGGCTTTCTGTTTTCTGCAAGAGAGCAGGCTCTTGCTAGCTGCTACACAGACTTACCTAAGTGTTTGCCATCAAGTACCTGTCAGTAAAGTGGCATGGATTATATCATGTTGACCTACTTCAAGTCCTGCATTTTTTTATGAATGGCCAGGTACATATGACTGTGCACCCAGTTAATGAATTTCCTCTTGCTAGGGCTGCATATGCTTTCCTAAAGAGATTTTACATGGAAAAGGCAGCTGAGCTTAGGAAAGGCAGAAGCTGCAGTTGCAACAGTTACATCAACCTGACTTTGTCTCAGGTGCTTCCTTACTTCCCGCTTGTGTTTCTAGTGAAATTCAGAAGATGATTCTTTAAGTCAGTGAATTATGTAGTGACCTAAACAAACCTTGCATTGCTACCAGAGTGTAATTGCACCATTGTAAGACTTGTATATCAGATCAGCAGAAAAGGTTGATCCTTCCAAGGCCCAAAGAGTCTTAAACCAAATTCTTTCCTTTTGTCATCTTTATCACTGGCCACTTGGCTTTTGGGGCACATTGCATGCTAGTCTTTGCTATTACCCAGTGTATGCCCATATACATTACTTTTTTGTTTTCTTTCTTTGCAAGAGAAAAGAATAATCTTTCCTGTTTGACATGGTAATGTGTAATCTCCCAGAAAGTCAATGGGAAAAAGCCAGTCTTACACCTCTTGATGCCAGTGTCTTTCCAGGTTACAAATCCATAAGAGGTAGTTGCAGATTTACTATCCTTCAGCAGGCTGCTATCACCAAAGAGAACCCCCTGCCACAAGGTAACTGGGAGTAATGCCTGGTCATTAAGATAAATACTAGCCTTGGCTTGAACTGCCCGTGAAAACGTCCCCCATTCCCACCTTTCCCACGTGGCTGGCTCCTGGGCACTCCCTGGCCGAGGGCTGTAACCGCAGCGAAGGTCAGCACTAGTTCATGAAAGCTGGGGATGTGGCGAAGGTGAGTAACAGTCCACACCTGCAACCGGCTTCCCAAAACATCTGGATCGGTTTAGAGGCAGAGCGTGCTGCCAATTTCCCTGTGGAGGCTAGAGATGGAAGGTGTGACCCCTTGCAGGGTCCATTACGGAATGGGGTGTGCCGTGGAGTCAGCGCTGATGCTTGGGAGTCAGGCTTCATTAGTTATTTTATTTCTGGCCTCCTATTACATATACCACCAGGTGTCAAGTTCCAATTCTAATGCGAGCAAAGAGGAAGTATCTGCAAACATGTTATGTCCACACCTTGAAGAGCTAGAAAACCCAGGGCTTAGCTGAAGAGTTCATGAAAGTATTAGGCAAACTGAGTGCTGTTGTGTTGATGGGATTTTTTTTTTCCATGTCCTGACTCATTCATCTCCTGGGGGTGTGTGACAAACAGCAGAACAGACAGTGCCAAAACGAAACACATTTCTACATGCAGCTGCCTTTATGTTATGAGTAGTGTTGCCTGTTACGGTGTCATTGGAGTATGATCAGGTTACTTGCTCTTGCCAATACCATACTTGTACTCATAGTGAAAAAAGTAAATTTGAAGTGGTCTAAAAATCCTGTCTTTTCCTTCTTCTTGATTTCTTGCTCTTAAATATTTATGAGTTCTGTGGCCTCACAATAGCTGAGCCTTCATAATTTCAGCATCATAAGATTCCTTTGAGGCAGAGAATTGCCATTCTATTTTGTAGCTGGAGACCTGATGCTGGAGACCTAGTTGGGAATGACCTGATCAGGATTACATGGGTAACTTGAGGGAGGACTAGAAATCACACTTGCACCTCCTGAGTCCTATTTTACTTACTGATTTAAATCTCCTGAGATGCCCTTCCTCTTCTAGCAGTTTGGGCAGCCTTAGAAGGACTTCCTATAGCAAATAAAAGCTATAATGTCTAAGCATTTAGTATGTGGGTATGTATTTGCTCGAGGTGAGAGAAGAGTGTTCCAAGTGGTTGAAATTGGCATGCTGATAAAAACATGCAGAGATTATTTTATAACTAGGCAATCATTTAAAGCCCCATGATAGTGGAGAAGTTTCAAAGGATTTTCGTAAGAGAGTAGGAAGCATTATTTCCTGCTTCTGTAATTTCCTTGTTCTTTATAGTTGATTAGAATTTGAAGAGAGATCTGAGAAGCTTGTTGGAGCTTCTTTTCTTCAGAGATCCCCAGTTGGTTGGTTACTTCTAGAACTGTAGGATCATTATGGTTGGAAAAGACTTTTGAGATGACCGAGTCCAACCGTAAACCCTCCACCACCTTGGCTGCTAAACCATGTCCTTGAATGACTCATCTGCCTGTTTCTTGAACACTGGCAGGGATGGTGACTCCAGCACTTCACTGGGCAGCCTGTTCCAACACTTCATCACTCTTTCCATTTAGAAATTCTTCCTCCTGTCTTACCTGAACCTTCCCTGGTGGAACTTGAAGCCATTTCCTCTTGTTCTATCTGTAGTCATTCTGGAGGAGAGTATTCTCAGCAATATTGCTGATGGAAAGCTTATATGTTTTTGTCAGATTTAACCTAAAAAAAAATGTCACTTTGCAAGTAGTGAAACGCTCAAATTCTCTTTTATCATGGTACCACCTCTGCCTACCTCTGCCTACCTCTGCCTATCTACCACCTCTGCCTTCGCTACAGAGTTAGGCTAAGCTTTCAGCTGGTTGTTGTACTTTATCCTCTCTCAATCCAGGGCAAAACCCTTCAGCCAGGTTTAGCACTTCTTTCCACAGGGTCAGGCCTCTGATTTTGCAGTAGTTGCACTGGGGGTGGGAGGAAAGTCATTCCAGTGCTTGTGGGACCATCTGTGCCTTTTTACAGCTCCCACCTTGTGGCTAAAAGGGGAGAAATTCTCCTGTGGTTCCCTTTGAGAGGCTGTGGGGTGATGCCACGAGCCATGAGAGGCACTTCTTGAAGGCTTAGCAAGTGTCTGGGGAGGGGGGATCGTCAGGACATGCTAGTTTTGTGGTGTAGCTTCTCACACTTGGGCTTTATGAACTGGAGCCCTGCTCATCTCTCCTAGGCTCCTGCCTTCCCCAGAAACTTAAGAATGAACCTTTAGAAATAACCTATGTCATTGGTTTGAGGAACAAATCTGTCTTGTTTCATGAAAACAATAGGTAGGAAAATCTTTTTTAGATTTTTGAACAAAAAATATAGCAATTTTAGTTTTAAGATTAGATGTCTTCAATACCAAACCTATGCTTTGAAAGCCTTGTGCAGACATGATGCACTGCACCCCATAAGAGCAGAGGAGTTGAGAGTCAATAGATTACAGTGTGTCCAAAGGAGGCTTTTCCTGTCTCTAGTGCTTGAAAATATGCTGTTTCTTATCTATAGTGTTTGAATTGTTCTGTACAAATATGTGCAAAATGCCTACATTTGTACAGAATGCATACAAAATGCACATGGCTTTTATTTCAATGTATGGGCAGATCCATTTTTCTTCATGTCAAGGGACAGAGAATGAGAATATCAAATACTGCATCGCAGGAGCTCGGATGCAAATGTGTTCTCTCTTGATTTAGAGATTTTCATGGATAAAAAAGTTTACGCTCTTCTTAACTTAGAAGCGTGTTAGCAGCCACTTAAAAAATAATCAAGTGACATTAAAAGAAGCAGTGTAATCTTGTGAGTGGAGAAAACCTTTTTTTGGAGAAAAGCAAATTATCTTCCAAATTATAGTTTTAATTCAAATACACTAAAGCAATAGAATGACTTTTACTTTTCTTTAGATAAATGCATGTGAGCAATGGAGAAAAGCAAATTAACTTCCAAATTATTGTTTTAATTCAAATACACTAAAGGAATAGAATGGCTTCTACTGGCTTTTTTCTTTAGATAAATGCATGTGAGCAAGGGTGTCCTTACAGTGTAAGAGTGACCTATCTTTGCAAATCAGATACACAGAAACTATCTTTTTGCATTACATCTTCTGAAAGGCTTAAATATCAGGTTGTCTAGTGCCACCTAGAAAGAAAGGTCCCATAGCATCTATTTATCAGCTTGTGTCCTTGCTCTGACAA
This sequence comes from Tinamus guttatus, assembly GCF_000705375.1. The sequence continues at coordinate 9,019 of NW_010589534.1, forward strand.
TAGCAACTAATCTTAGTATTTTCTTCTGCTATTTTTCTCCAGTGTCATCGTGGCTTATAATGATTTCCATGAAAGGAGAAATTCTAGGATTCAGCGGAGGGGTTGCTGGATGCCCTTATGGAATAGTGGGTTTCAACCTGCCACTCACATATGGGTGGAAATAGTTGAAATAGGAATTTTCTGTAGGAAATCTACATTCTCAGCTTGGTTGTGCCAGATACTTCACGAGTTACTTGGTCTTGCTGTATCTGCCCCTCTTTGTGAATGTAGACTGCAGGCTTTTCAGGGCAGGCTTTTTGCTGCATGCTTGTACAGTGCTCTGGTCTTGACTGGCATCCTTAGGGCCTGCTGCAGTATAGATCATATTAGATGTAACTGATGGGAATGGTTTTTACTGAGGATGTGCAAACAACCCAAAGGATCCAGCTGGCTCCCTCATACACATGTGTGTTCCCCAGTCCTAATAGCAGGAGAAATGAAGCAATTGAAACTGCAAGCGTTTATAAAGACACTGATTATCCACAGAAGGCACATCTTCTGAATAATTCAGTGCAGTAATTTCTTTTCTGCATAGCAGGGATCTTGAAGTCAGGAACAAACTTGCAGTTGTTGGGAATATTTGCTGAATAGGTAGGTGGTGGTGTTTGTTGTTAACTAATTATGGACATTAGAAGGTGGTAACTGTGGGATCACCAATAACCCTCAGTTTTCCTGCTTGTTACTGGCGGGGGTTTGGGTCGCCACTTCCTTCTCAGAAAATCATTATTTCATATGTCAAGAAGATTTTGAAACAGGTCACTTGAGCATGCTTGTGTTTAAACCTAGAGCTTAGGAATTAATAGGTTTGATTGTTTGACCTGGAATGGTAACAGATTGTTTCAACAGCATATGGTTTAAAGGTTGTGTGTGCTGCAGCATTGCATTTTTTAATAAATTCTTTCAGCTTTAGCTTAAACCAGTACAAAAATGGGAAAGGTGCAGGTAGTAGATGACTAAGGCAACAGATAGCTTTAAAAGATAGTAAATTTTAATTGGTAATAGTGCAGTTGGCAGGTACACGTTGTACCTTACAAATGTTTTCAGCCCTGCCTGAGGTTTGCCTGGCATTAGTTTCAGACTCCAACCATGTCATTATGGTAGGGGATCTGATATGCAAGAATAATGTTTAAAAAAGCACTTTGATTCTGTTTTCTGGAGTGACTTAGAGGTGAAGGTATTTCAATCTGATTGGCAAAATGCAAAGCAGATCAAACATTTTTTTTTTCCTGAGAGGTGGTTTTCTAAAGGAATGAGACATTTGCTTGAGACAAAAACCTTTTGCTATAATGTTTTGATGTGTAGTTTTGTTGTTTAGGTGATTTTTTTTTTTTTTTGGAAAATCAGTTAAGCCAGCTGCAAACACAGAAGAATTGATTTGGTGAGAGTTGGGAAGGAGATGGCAGGGCATTTGTGTTTTCTTTTCCATTTCTTTTTGAGACTGGTTTAAAGGTTGAGCGTGCTGAAGCATTGCATTTATATCACGAAAACACAGAGACTGGAGAAAGCTCTTCACCTAATTCCTCTGGTCAGATGCTTATTCAAATGCCTTTGCTCACCTGGCAGAGTTGGAATTGAAGCTTGATCCTCAGCGTTCGGTCCCAGGTCAAATACTAAAGAAGCAAACCTGTTCAGCATGATTAGGTGGTGTCATCACTCCCTTCCAGGCCTTTCCTCCTCAGGAGGAGGATCATGCAAGATTGTACATTTTCCTGTTTTGTTGAAGAGAGGAATGGGTTGGGTTTGTACACGGCCTGTTGTTGGTAAAACGAGGGGCTTGCTTCTGCAGAACAGTGCTGACGACTTGGTACCCAGAATAGCTTGACCACCTTTTCCTCCCCTTTTGGCATGTGGACACCTGCAGGAAATTCAGTTTGAAATAAAATGCATCTCACTACTAAATATTTGAGTTATTTAGTAAACATTTTTCCACATATGCCGAAGGGCAAGCCTGAACAACACAGCACAAAACAGTGCTTTCTTTGTTTCTTATCAAAATATATTAAGCCTAGCTCTGTTCTGGGCCGGTTTTTCATTTTACTTGGTGTAGATAATCTTTGGAAGGAATTATGCCACCTTATTGCACTGCTCTCTGGTTCCTCTGTTGGAATGGCTGTACAGATACTGTTCCTCCTTTGGAGGAATCAGGAATCACAAGGATTTGTCATGCCCCATGGTGTGTCAGAGGAGAGCAGGCATCTTCTATTACAGCCACCTGAGTTTTGCTATTGACTTTAATGGAGCCTGGAGTTCACAGTCTGTCTGTGCATCTCCTGAGAAGGAGATAGGCAAATTTAATGTTATCTCATGAGGCTTTCTGAACTCAGTCTTGACACTCAGGGTATTTTTTTTTAATTGAGAAAACAGTTTCCAAAGTTGTACCTGGGCACCACAACTTTCAAGTGCTCAGCAACAAGGGTTTTAAGGTGCACCTGAATTTCATACCCCAATTATAGTATCTTTGTATTCCACAAGGCTCCAAATTACCTCTTCTCCTCACTTTTGCAAAGATTATCACCCTGTCTTCCATAACTTTATCCTGGTTATATACACCACAAGTAACAGTTACTTTTTCTTTCAAAGATATCCCCATTGGTACATGTTAAATTAAATTCTGAGATTTTTTTTTCCAATTTACATTTAGCTTTGAATTCTACTGCTTATTATTTGGACCTGGAAGAAAGGCTTGTGAGCAGTCCTGAAAGCTTGTCTGCTTTTCCAAATTATATTAGTTGGTCTAATAGGGAAGATTTCCTTTACCTACAACCCTTATCCTCGCTACCTGAGTAGGGGAAAAGCTAGTAAACTTTGCCTTAGACACACTGCTACTAAATCTCAGTGTAGTGTGGGTTTGTGAAGGAGGCATGAGAAGGGCACAAAAGTGAAAAATCTGTGCCTTTTAGGAGAAGGTAGAAAGCACCTGCCTGGCAGCAGTTTTGTGTTTGTGTGCAGTGGACGTGCTGGTAAGTTCACCTCTTCCTAGCTCTTGTTGGAACCGTGCAGTGATGGTGGTGGTGTGGCACAGACGGGCTTCAGCCCCAGTACTGCTGGCCAAAGGGATGGGTACATATTCACAGCTGCCAGAGCAACTAGTTGTCTTGGGAAGCCCAGACTAGCAAATAAGTGGTGAGAGGGAAGGACAGGCTCTGTCCTACCTTGCACTGCCAAAGCGAGTTAGATGTCTGCCTCTGGCTATGGCCTTTTCTTCAGCTTGCTAGTAATCCTCTCCTAGAATTAAGACTTAAGTCCTGTCATATTTAAATAAAAGCAAACCACAAAAACAGAAATAAGTTGGTGCATTTCTCTTTCCCAGAATATTTCCGTTCTTCCAATCCAAGGGCAGCCTTTGAAAACTTCCCATCTCTGTAGAGACATTGATCTATGGAAGCAATCTGGGTTTCTCTCAGCCCCACTGAATCTTTCATTTTTCTTTAAACAAAATGAAGCAAGTTCAGCAGGAAGAACAGAACAAGACCCTTCACTCTACCTTGCAGCAAGGGACCAAGTGTCCTCCCTAGAAATTGGGGAACTGCACTTAAATCTTGCTCCAGTTTAGATGAAGATGGAAGGAGAAGTTCAAGGGACAGCTGTAACCAGTACCACTGTGTCCCTTATGGAGAGGCAATACTAGGACGGGATTTGATGAGGCTCTTGTTTGTTCAGCATGTTCCAACCAGAGCCAGTGGGCGATCACCCGATTTTGATTCAGCCTGGGATTTAGGCACAAGTGTGGCACTGAGTTGATCGCTGCTGTCAAGATGCAGGCCCACCCACTAGAAGGGATCTTGGGGACTTGCCCAGTAGAAATGATGTGGTGTCCAAGTCAGGATCTGGGAATGCCAGTCTGACAGGTAGAGTTAGGACTAGCTTCAGAAGGGTGTTTTTTTTTTTTTTTTTTTTTTTTTTTGCTATTAACTTCCTCTTGAAAATGGTGCTGGGACTCTTAAGTCAGTAAAGAGCTTTTAAAAACATTTGAAATCTTTTCAAAGGCCCAGTCTTGATCCCTACTGCCAGTAATTTGCATCGGCATGGTAGGAATGAAATTAGCCTGGTTTGTTTTCTGGTATTAATCACTTACTCGGAAAGTCTCACTATCTAGTCCTCAGTGTATCTGAATTCTTTTCTTCTTGTCTCCAAACCATCTGGGGCAAATGTGGTTTAATTCTATGCAGGCCTTCTGATATTTTATTTATTTATTTATTTAACTATCAGACCTGAGGCATTTGGCCGACAGCCCAGGGAAAAGAAAGAGAAATAAGGAGGAGAGAGCAAGAGACTGACTGAAGTGGGAAAGCCAGAGAGGGGTGAGCATGGCAGAGGTGAAGGACACAAAGTTGTCTGCAAAGGATGTGGAGGAGTTGTGGCCATCTAGGAATACAGGGACCAAAGGTCAGAGACCAAAGGTCATTTTCCATGCTGGGGCTTTGTAACTGGGAAGGGAAAGTCAGACTGCAGCAGGCCACAGGTTCTGGAGAGGTTTTATGTCTCGCTAGAAAGAAAGAATTTAATAGTGCACTGCCATCTCCTGCTGCAGGGCTGTGAGAGTGCCAAATTGGGACGACTGGAAAAGTAGGAGACAAGGAGTGAGGGAGGCACAGGAAGAAGAAGGACAAATAAGCCAATGTTGAAAAAGGGGAAAAGACATGCTGCTAAGGTGAACAAGGAAGGAGCTAAAATAACAGAGAGAGAGGAAGAAAAAAAAATCATCCCAGCAGCAGAAGGTTCACTGTGAAAATGGAATTCCTTAATCTTACAAACTTCCTCATGTACAGAAACCTCAGCATTTGCAGGGGGATCTGATGATATCACTGATTTGTGTGGGTGAGTCCTTTCTTTGCATAGACAATTGTAAGACTGGAATTTGATATATATATATGTATATATATATATATGTTTTAATTTAGCATTTATGTTTTATGGTCTTCTATGGAGGAAAGGGTAGACTTTCAGGGCTGACTGTGGTCTAGGAAGGGAATAGATTGTGGTGTAATTAGGGATGAGAAGAAAAGGGAAAGGCTTTTCTATATCCTCTATGACCTGAATGTGATGGGAAAGATAAAGTTTGGTGGGTATTTCTATAGCACAAAATGCGGGTGTGTTGGTAATTTGGATTTGCTAACCTGAGCTAGATAACTCAGATTAAATCAGACAGACCAAAGCAATTTGAGAGCTCACTGTTATTTTAACCTGAATTGGCCAGCCCCAGCAAAAAGTGCATATTTGAGGGCTTGCCCTGTGCTAGGGAACCATATTCGCCTTCTCACTGGCGCTGGGAAGCACCTCTGCACAGGCACCCTTGGAGCATTAGGCTTTGGCTGTGCTGCAAGCCCTGAGCTCTCATGCAAAGCTGTGCTGGCCCAGGAGCAGCCTGAGCTGGAGAGGTGACTCGAGTTGCCCAGGAGCAGACAGGGAGTCTGGCAGAGACAGGGACTGAGCGGAGGCCTCTTGAACTGCAGCCCAGCACGTGGAATTGGATAAGCAGAGCACTTAATACTGGATTTCTGTTGAGAATGCTCACAATTCTGAGCACTAAATTTCTTTCCCAGGAGCATTACCCAGGACTGATTTAAAATGTACCATTTCTCAAATACACCAGGCAGAAAATTAATTTGTTAAAATATTCTTTGAAAGCAAATGTGGAAATGGGGGGCTGGCACACAGCTGAAGCAAATTAATGCTAAGAATTCAATATTTTGCAATATTGCATTCCTTTCTCTAATTATGGCCCTGGATGAGTAGCTGTCTCTGTGAAGTTGGTCCTGGAAGGTGTATGTACAGCAGTCAGCGGGCTGACAACCTTGCAGATCGAAGTGGGGGGATGATTTGAGCAGTATGGTAATGCCATATGGAGCCTTGCCTATCTTGGAGACAAATGCCTATCTAGCCTGGATCAATAGTGGTGTGAAGAGTATGCCCTGTGGAAATGTTCTGTAGCACAGAGACAGCTGGAGGTGGTGAGATGTTGGATCACTGTTGAGTCCAAGCACAGCTCAAGGCAGAAATTCGGGCTGGTGCAGTTGAGATGCCCTGGGCAGTAGCCTCCCACTAAAACATTGTGGTGGATTGCAACAAACTCCTAACTTTTCTTTGGGCCTTCGTATTGTGGTGGATGATTGAGAAAAGAGGTGAACACCCCTTGCAAGAAACTCCTAACTTTTCTTTGGGCCTTCGTGTAAGGGTGAGCCATCCTTCTAGGTATTTGAAGCAAATGCAGATTTGGGGGCTAAGTAAAGGAGGATTTTGAGCTGTAATGGCTTCTGATGCACAGGAGGTAACCTTGTGTAATCTAAGGGTCCTGGACTGGCCCTGGCATCTGTGCAGAAGCTGGCCTGGCTCTACCGACTGCAGGAGAGCTGAGGCTCTGGGGCCGGCTCAGCCCTTAATCTAGCCGGTGACAGGAGTTACCTGCTGAATGTTGCAATTTGTCAGGAAACTGCTCTGACCATCTTTACCTCCAGCCATCTGGAGCAAAGCAGGGACCCTACATTATGCTTTGGTTTGTTACCTGTTTATTTCTTAAATTCCTCTCCTTTTTCTCCTTTCCTCTCCTGCTTTCCTTCCTCCATATTTTGTGCCAATAGATGGAGGTATTCACAAGTTCTTTGTGTACCAATGTAGCTTCTTTTGTCACTAGCTGGCACTCCAGATCACCATCAGGAAGAGCTGCCAGAGCGTACAGGAGTTTGTCAGTAGCTAGATGACTCGGTGCACTTAGTTGAACAAGAAGCACAAGTTTCACTCTTTATTATCCCTCTTTAGACATGTGAAAGAGCTAACAGATTGGCACTCCTAAACATCACCAGGGGAGTCAATTACGTGTGATATATGGGATTTCAGAGAACCTTATGTGCATGTTTATGTGGGTTAACTCAACTGGCAGGCAGATGCTGATATTCATTTTATAGCCCAATGTCAAAAAAACAAAAAAATAGAGAACATATTAACAAGTTTTATCATTGATGAAACAGTTGGTCTCAGGTCTGGATGCCCGAGACGGATTAAATGGAATATAAGAACTAAGACTCCTTTTAGCAATCTTGTGTCAAACACTAAAGATGTGAAATTCCTAGTACTCAACAAGCAAGTCCTGGGCAAACCTCACCCCTGCTTTAGGGCAGGATGTGCAGCAAGAGTTTGGCTGAGCACTTGCCTCTTACCATGGGGAGCGCAACGGGACCATACACGCTTTACACGGGATGTGATGGCACCGATGAGGAAGCTTAATCCGATAGGATGACCCAGTACTCCATAAGTAAAGGTGTGGAAAGCGTTCTGTTCTGCAGTTTTCTCTGAATGCTTTATTAATCCAAATGACATCCATATTCCTTTCTGGAAATGATTATTATACCAGGACCTGGTGCTTCTTAGGGTCAATGGGAAGGCTCCAGTTAACAGAAATATGTTGAGGAGCAAGGCAGAGTTTTCTAAGTTGGCTGTGAGAATAGTGTGCAAAATTCCGTCTGAAAGAGAATGTATATTGGACCTTTGGGGGGCAGCTATATGATCAGTATCTTTGCTTTCCAGATGCCAACAGAGTTCATGCTCTGCTCATGTGCTGCTTGAAAAAATCTGACCATCCCTGGTCAGGGTTTTTTTTTTCTTTTTTTTTTTTTTTTTTTTTTTTGTTATTATTGTTTTAATGCTTGATTGGAACCCTCGTCTTGCTTTGTTCAACATATTCTTGCAGTTCTTGCATGTTCTTCTTATACTTTAGCAGCTATTTCCATCACAATCTCTTCTGGGCATTCTGGGTGGATACAGCTTTTATTCCCTCCATGAGTTTGGAATTTGGACTCCTTTTCTATTAAGAGCTTGACTCCAGCAGCAAATCTGAAATCAAATTGCTTTTTAATATTTAGTTTATCGTTAGCAAATTAAGAGTAGCCATAAAAAATGAACTAGGTTACTGAGGTATGGTGCTTTGATAAACTTCTGGATGGAAAATTGCTTAAATTATATGGAAAAAAAAAAGGTGAGATCTGAAGTAGTATGTGATTTGGTGTTCCTATTTTAAGACATTTTGTGAGTCTTTGGTATTCAAAAGCTGCTGATCTTTACCCGAGGAGTGAATACTTTTCTATTCTGAAGCAAGAGCCACTTTGACCTTAGAAACCACGAACACAAACCTTAGAAAGACCGTGTGCCTCAGCTCAAGGATTGCAGTGTTTTCGATGCTTCAACCTGTCACAGAAAATGTGCTTATCTCTTTTAAGCATCATACCTCAGCAAGGTATCTTGTCCCAGGACGTATCTCTCTCTCTTTCCCAGTTGCAGCACACTATTGTTTCTTGTTCTAGCAAGGAGTGTTTCATAGCCAATGCGTCTCCTTCCCATTCTTTCTTCCCTTTGTCATTCCCTGGGGCTTTACCAGCTCTGTTGATAAACCTTCATCAGCATACTGTAGATTACCTCATCCTAAGATAAGAACTCAATACACAATTACAATTCTATTTCTAAATAACAGTGGGCCAAACTGTAATGCCTTTACTGTTTTTAAGCAGTACCCACAATTCACTACAGGAGTTACTGAAATCAAAACGCCATGCCGTGCAGGAGAGAATGTCTGAATTGAGCCTTGGAGTCAAGTCCAGTAGATTTTATTTCAGTATTTCTTTTTCAATACTATGTTTTTAAAATTTTCACTTAGCTTTCATGGGTATTCTCCAAAGGCTGCTGGATCATACTTAAAGCTTTTTGAATACCTGTAAGAAGCATTTTCGCTAACATACAAAGATGAATGATACCAGAATCTCCTCATTGTTAGTAATGCTACAAATATTGCTTCATCTCCACATGAATTAGCAATAAGGTTGCTTTGCAGATGTCTTTTTTTTGTGTGGAAAAATTACTCTGAAAAATACTTCCTCCTGTATTTTTGTTGAGCAATTTATTTAAGTTTTTTTGCGGGAACGGTTTTCAACAAGAAACAAGCCCAAAACCTAACATTAAGGGGAATTTCAGCATTTGAAATAATGTTTTGTTTTGTTCTTAAATCAAAGATACTTTCTGATCCAAAATCAATATGTTTAGTTTGGGATTTTCTCTGAAATTGAGTTTTCAATGAACCTCCCCAGATTTTCCGAAAACTAAATTGTTTTAGTTGAAAAAGCCAATGTACTTCAATGGAAAAACCTTGCTCAGTTCTAACCTGCAGAGCTGGAAAAACTCTTGGGTCCAGCAATTGCAGCAATTCCCTTCGATCAATGGAAAGACATAATCTGCTCTGGACTTTCTCCTGTTTATATAGCTGTGGCCAGCATTGCTGCTGCTCTATTAAATGATCCTGTCGAGAATAAACATCATTTAATGTGGGGTTGAAAACGCCAGGGGCGTGTGACAGCTCTGATGAAGCTGAGCCAGTTTGTGATAGTTTGTGATGGTAATGCCTGTAGACATTTTCCTAAGTGCTAGGAGGGCACAAGGTTGATTTCCATACAAGTATATCAGGACAACTGAGAAACATTTCACAATTCCAGAATCCAGTTCTCCCTTGCAGGAGAGACTCATAGCATGAGCAGTCCCAGTTTATAACTTACTTGTCCACTGAGATGCTACCCTGCACCGTGCTGGAATCAGTGGCCCTAGCTGTGGCACAGTGTGTGTGCTGGGTACTGCTGGGCCTTTGTTTTCAGGGCTGGTTTCAGAGATATTACAAGGAGCTGTCCATGTGAGTAACAGGTCATAGGCAGACTTATAATGTGTTGTTAATTATATGACTCCTGGCTAATTGCCAGGTAGACACATTATTGACTTCATAATAAGCACAGCTCACTTCAGCCACGAGGACGGTCAACCAGCCTTGCTAATGCAAAGCATTAAGAAATCATGAACCAAGCCCCTCAAATCATACCACTAGCTAAGAATGAGGAGCTTTTGCAAGTAATACCTTTGAAGGGGTTATTTGGTGATTATTCAGGTTCATGCTCCTGTATTTCATTTTCAACAGCTGCAGCAGTTAGTGCTTTATTACTGTTTTTTTCCTAATAGTAGCTCTGAACACCATCCAGTGAGCAATGCCGTAGACTGTTGTACCCATGTCTGCACTCAGAGGGTCTTCAGGCCATCTAAATAGAATTGGTGGAGAGACTTCTGCCATCTGGCTCCTGTTTTTTTTTTCCCTAATGTGAGCGTAACTTGCCCTGAAGAGCAGCTGGGGTATTTTGGTAGATACTAGGTTTAGATGTTTACAAGTTATGAGGACAGCAATTCCTTGTCATTTTAATTTGGTTCATATGTGATGAGGCAGAGATTACAATCGAGGATATTATATAATCTTGTGAAGATTATATGGTTCAATGTGAGTCTCATAAATGTTAAATGTACTACTAAAGCCTGTCTTGCTTTCTTGGGATGTGTGTCAGATTTTGGCACGTCCTGTGCCTACTGAAGGCACAGTGTGGAGAACACCAGTCCTCACTGGACACAAACTGGAGCTCAGTGTCTTGCTAGCTGGCTTCTGGGTATCTACAGTTATATAGCAGGTGAGTGGCTTTGAGCAACCTGTGTTAAGATATTGCATATTTTACAATATTCTTTCTTGGAGCCTGTATCTCTAAAACCTTATCACTTCACAGTCACACCAAATTCATAGTGAAGACAATGGAAATTTTGCCTGAGTAACAAGTGTAGAAAGAGTCTTTCTGTGGGCTTGGGAATCTTCCTGAGAGCAAGCACATCCATGTGTTAGTGCATCCTGCAGCTAATATGGTGTGAATCACATATATGCTCCAGTTCAAGGGGCTGGCTAGCTGCAAAACAGTGCTTGAATAGATTTGATCTTGTGTAATACTCCAACTCCTCATATTTGGGGTTTGGTTGAGCACTGTGCAAGAAACAGAAAGCAGGTGCACCTATACAGAATGTTCTGCCGGGTAACAGGCTCTACAATACCCCTCCTAAAGGGATTTTTTTTTTTTCACTCCTCATTAGTCCATTAGTCTTCCTCTCCCTGGCCTTTGCTCACTTTGATATTCAGAAAGATGTTCCTTCTGAAAGGCACATTTACAGTAGGGATGTACTAATACATGAATGAATGGTAGGATGTGTTATTCTGACACGTGTTTCTTCTTGATTTGCGTCTCTTTCTGATGCTGACAGTGTCTAGATAAAAGGGATTTTCTGTTGAAAAAAAAATGATAGCTTTAAAAGGCCGAATAGTGTCTGAATGGGCCTTCTCTTTGTTCTCTCTGTCACCACTGTATCCATCTCCACAAGGTGAGGTGTCTGTGTAAACTAAATAAAGATGCAGTCTCTCTTTCCAGTATAGGGAAGAACATACTTCACCCTTTCTCCTGTGATTTATTGGTAAAATGCCAATTTATGAAGAGTCCCAGACTTGCTCCGGGAACATCTCTGGAAACCAAAGCTATACAAGTGGTTTCTCTTGTATTCCAGGACTCTCCAGGTGTGCACTCAGTGTAAAACAAGCACCTACCTATGCTGAAGAGATACTCATGCCAGCTTCTGTCCTTTCATCTGAAGCTGGTAAGGACTGTCCTTTGAAAAGTTTTTTACTAGAAGAAAGAAAGAGTCTCCCTGAAGGATCAATGCCACCACAGGGAAAGGAAATGGCTCATAAATGCAAGACGTCTCACATCTCCATCTCTTTCATCCCCTACCAGAAGCTCTACTGAACTTCAATGCCTCAAGAATCTCTGGGTGCAGCATGTAGTGTCTTGCATTAGGTTTCCCCAGATACTGTAAAAGCAAAGCTTCAGGAGCCTTAGGCTGAAGTAAAGATGAGTAAAGATGAAATGAACTGGTGAGGGGGTGGCTTTGGAACTAGCCAGTCTTTTCCGCTCTTGCCAAGGTAACAGGACATGAATCCCATCCACCCCTGGCTTCAGCAAGAACAATTTCTTAGAATGTTTTGTATCTAAATTCCATTGCAGTATTATGTAGAAATCTGTATTGTGGTACCAGCACTGAGAACTGCAACAGATGGAAATTTGGAATTAAATGATGTTTACAGCAGAGTAAAATAAGAATACTTTTTCTCCAATCAGCCATCTGAGAAAACTGTCACATCTTATCAAATGCTTTTCCTTTTTGAAGGACATCAGATTACTTCTTAGGCCTTTCTTAGTTGGGATTTCTTTTTTCTTTTGTGAAAATTGCATTTGAAAACAATTATTTTGTTTTTTTAAACCTTTTGGTAAAAAATATTTCTCACTTTCTTCCTAACTGTGATTAAAATCTCCCCTGCACTTCTTGGGTGTTACCTGTGTCTGGTCTGGTCGGTCACGCTGAGGCCCTCAGCACAGCTCTATCTGAAAGTGCCCTGCAAGGAGCTCAGTGCAGCTCGTTGCTGTGGGAGGGGAGAAGAAGACTCAGTTTTAAGCTGTTTGGGAGAGGCACTGTCATTACCTCTGTATGCATTAAATGCAAACATTGAACAGGTTCAGGTCTGTGGCTGGTGCTCCCAGGTGTGACAGCAGCACAAATGAAATAATAATATCAAGTAATCTCAGTTGGTCATTAACCCTGCCGTAAAAGCCTGCTTCAGTTGCCAGGTTGGAGCACTCAAGAGACCTCAGCATAAATTGGCAGTTTATTGTGCTAAATACACAGAGGCACCTAATTAAAGGCAGACTCTTTCAGTGAAGCGTGTTTTGGTATAGACAGGCAAGACAGATGTAGGATGGGGATAGGAAAAGATAATTGTGCCCATTTCATAGATTAGGAGCTGAGGAACTCTGGCCACCCAGGAGCTCTGCCAGGGCTTTCCTGTGCCATCCTGGAGCCATGACTGTGGCTTAGTTGGATCTTAAGCCCTGTGCTTCAGCCATGAGACCATCCTTCCTGTACAGAAGGATGCATAGAGTTTCTTGTTGCTTAAATAGAAACCTCAATTTACATTTTCCTTGTTCCTCTTTGAAAAATAAAAAGCTTTCTGACCCTTTTGGTTTCTCTCATCTTCTCAGAATATTAGTCATCACTTAAAATAAACACAATGATTAAAATGAGTCTGATCATGTTCAGGTACAGTATTTCAGGGAGGCTACCTGGTGTGACTCGCAGGAGGACATGAAATGCCAGAAGGACCAGTGAATCAACAGCACATTTCTGGGCCAAAAAGAGTGGGTGGAGCCATGTGCCATACACAAGGGATTCATAAATGTTTACTATAATTTGGTGCCTGGTTGTATTTGACCTCTGTGGGTTGGCACAGAGACTGATTTGCTGCATCCATACTATCTTAATTAATAAGGAAACTGTTGAGAGCCTTTTTAAAATTCAAAGTGACTTATTTTCCTCAATCGCTTAAGTGCAGAGGCTCAAGCATATCCAGTCGTATTCTTCTATCAAGAGAATATATGATTTGTATAGCTAGTTGCACTCGTTTGTGCTTCTCCCAGATACTTTTGGCATGACCAGGTACAGATACTCAACGCTAGCATATATGGTTATGTTTATCAAGACTTAATAAACTTTTCCCTATTGCTGGTCCTACTTAAAAAACTTTGCTCTTCCAGATCTCAGGTGGAACTGGGAGGCAAAATGAGGAAAGTTACTAAAAGGTTGCTCGAAGTGTTTTCGTAGCCCAGCTGGATGCAGATATTATTGGAGACCTCATGAGAAAGATTATTCCAACAAAATTTTCACTCTGGCTTCATGGACTGAAGGATACAAACAAGTTTCAAATAAGTATCCAAAGCTGTGCTTGGTTAGCCAAACTCAGACACTGAAGCTTTTGATGCAGCCCTGCTAACGTGTACATTGTTGGACCTGTTTGAATGTATGACACTAAGCAGCTATGTAGTAGGTCAGCGGGAATTCACAACTGCTTGGGTTTAATTTTTTCATAGTTCTCATTTTGGAAATGTGTCTGAATAATCAGGCCTAGATTTTAGGGAGGCTGGTTTTCTGCCAGCCCTGTCTTGACTTTTGCAAGCTGAGGCCAAGATTAGAAGTGGTTTGCAATTGGAAGTTCACTCCCTGGGACTTGATTGTTACTCAAAGGATCTCATTTTCAGAGATCTCTTTAATGGACTTTTATAATAAGCTCCTAAAACTTGAAGAGTTCAAATTGCTCTTAGCATTCTCTTGTTTATTGCATTTCTGTGTGCAAATAAAGTGCACAGCCTTATCTATGCATCCGGATTTGCAAATGCTCCACTTTGCTTGAGCACAGTTGCAGAATCCTATGGGCCTGATTATATCACATCAACTATGTCCACACATAATCCAGCCAAAGCTAGTGTCCTTCTTCCTGATGTAAGGCAGCAGTGCAGTGATTTTCAGCCCCTGATGTTCCCTTTGAGCATCCATTAACTACCTCTGCATAATCTGACAAAAGTAAAGCACTCAGTAAAGTCTGTCTGTCAGAAGGCATAAAATCACTCAATGACATTCTCATTTCTTCTGTAGTGAAAGTAAGTTGTAAAACTGTGAACCAGTGTAGGCAAGATGGTAATTCAATATCTGTAAACCTCCATGAGGGCTCAGCTCATGCTCATTCCAGGATTTAAAATGCATAATGCAAATTGCACCTTCATACAGAAGAATGTTTCTCTCTATTTAGCATATCACTTTCTGAGAAAATCACTAAAACAGATTCAAGCTATTCCAGTCCACCTAACTGTGCCACCTCTTCCAGAGTCTGCAGAGGAAAAGGAGAAGATTTGAACATTGTTGTGTCTGTGAGCAGCTGACTGGGACAGCACACGTGGGCTGCAGTCGGGGAGGGCTGCCTGAGGACAGCCTGCTAGCCCCTTTGCTTCCCTAGGGCTTTAGCCTACTTCTGACAGCATAAAATGGGGAGAGGAGCAGTCCCCTGGTCATTGACTGTCACTGCTACTTGGGTGTGTGATTGCAGCACGGATAAGCAAGTAACAACTTTAATCTTCAGAGTTTAAGGCAGACTGGACGAGCCTGCCCAGGATGCTGCGTGCATATTCAATAACTGCTGCCGGTGGCTCCACTGCTTAAGGCTTCCAAACTAGCTAGATGAAAGCTGGACAATGTGTTGTTGTTGTGCCTTTGACTGCAAGGCCAAGCCTACAGATTAAGGTGTTGCAAGTTAACTCTAGCAATAAGGAGTCTTCATCAAGAATTGCAGAGATCCTCCCTGGTCTGCAATCACCTGTGGATCCCCTCACCCTTGCTGCTGAACAGCCAGGCAGCAAAACAGCCCTTGTTTCTGAGGACACAGGACCTCTCTCTGTACAAAGATAGATGTGCAAGAGGGAAGACTTCTTAAGGTCACACTGGGAGGACAAACTGAGATCTGGAAACCTGTATGAATCCCTAATCCAGACCCCGAATAGTAACAAATTATTTTTCCTAGATCATTCACTGGTAGCTAGGATCTGTTTAGAGGCCTATGTTAAAAAAGGATGCTCACTATGGAAGACCTGATCATGGAGGACAGAGAGAAATGAGCAATAAACATTTGAAACTTGAGACAACAAGGGAGAGAAAATCCAAGCATTAAGACATAAATACGGGTAATCTGTGCACGCCTGGAACTGCGTCTCTGGTTATACAATACCAGAGGAAGCAGAGAAGAATAAGAAACATGTAGCTTTTGAACAACCTCTGTAACAAATCATAATTAACCCTTGCAACAAGACTTGATGGAAATCAGCAGTACGGAAACCCAGGACCAGTTAGTAAAGAGTCATGTAATTATAACCACAAGCCCAATGGCAGTAGAGTCCTGAGTAAAATCATGACTCTATTGAAATCAGTGGCAAAACTCCCAGCAGTGTCAGTAGAGCAGCTCCTGGCATCTGCCAGTATCAACTTGTACTGGTTCTCCTTGTGAGCTGAGGGGCCAACTGAGGAATCTTCTGCTGCAGAAGCACAGGCCCCTGGTAGGTGGGTTCGTGAGCGCTGAAAGCATGTTCTGTCAGAAACACGGCCTTTCATTTAGGCACGTTTCTTCAGAAGAGTGCTTCCTTTCTGTGGGTGCTTCTTCTGAAGAGTGCTTGCTTCTTGCCAGGGTAGGCCAGCATCTCGGAAGGTGCATGGTCACCTTTCCAAGGGTGACAACATCCCGGGCTGAGTCCCTGGGTGCAGGAATTGGACCCAGAACCGCCTGTTTTAGTCAGTAGAGGGAGGCAGCGAGCCACACTAGGAGTCCAGCCTGGGCTTGTGTATTGCACAGCTGCAGAGGAGTTTAGGATTGTAACGACAGTGGGCCCTTTGGCATTGGGCCTGAATTTTATTCTGTGTTTTTATGGAGACCAGTGCAGTGGAATCGTGGTTGTGAGCAGAACCCCTCTATGCTTTGGTAATACAAGTGAAGAATAAGAGTTTGACAAAGGACCATTGTTAGATGCATCTAACTAAAAATAAAGGACAGTTTTGAAATTCAAAGCCATGACAGGCATGACATTTCATTTTAACTACTTCTAAAAGAAAGATGCTTAAGGGCCTGCTTAAGGGAAAAAATGTACTCATTTAATTACATCTTTTCTGGCAAAGGAAGAATGCATTATTATTATTTATTATTATTGTTAGACATATTAAAAAGAGCTATACACTGTAAGATCCTTCTCTGCAACCACACTGATTAGCACTAACTGAGAATCTGGTATAATATTAGCACAAGGCACATAGGACTAGTTTAGCTTGTCCTGTTTGTTTCTTAATTACGTATGTATAAAGTAAGAGGCACAGCACCTGTAGAGATTTCCAGCACCTCCTGTTAAGCTGAGGCAGGAGCTGCAGTGTATGAAAGCAGTAACCAAATCCTGCAAGCATGTTTACATTTTGAACTTACCAAATCTTCCCAAGTGGAATGCAGGGTCCGGTTTCAGCCAAGGAACTGTTAGCAGTGAGTGAGAGTTAATGGATCAATCTGCTGTCTCTTGTCAGTGCTTTTACTGTTGACTTCTGGAATGTGTTTGATGAAAAGAAAGCAACTTCTTGAGACAGAAGATACAGATGTAGCATGTTAAGGTTGGGACCTACATGAACAATAAAGCAATGTTATCAGTGTTTTGCTTCCCCAGTGCTGCTTGCCAAAACTGACAATAGAATAGCAGCAAAGTATTTCTTTTTTAACTACTATAACGGCACATTAACCATTTACGCTGATTCTTTCTGAAGACAGGGGCAGATTTTACACTGTCATTATAAATGAGGGATGCCAGACCTTTAAAGGGGAGCATGGTGTGTAGCCCCCTACAGCCTTTCTGTAGTGGGCAGAAGTTGCTTTCCAAAGAGCTGAATTCAAGTGGAATTTTCAGAATTGCTCAGCCAACCCAAGCCAGCTTGTGCCTTTATGTGCTCCCCATCCTGCGAGCCTGGGAACCATGCAAATCTGGCTGGATATATTTATTTTCCCCATAACCCTACAAGGCAGGCTGTTACCCAAATTGCAATGTAATTTTGAGGCATGTGGCTTATACTACCCAGCAGATTGCTGTGCTGTGTGGATCTAGCCAGACTAGATCTGAGTGTGCTGTACGCGGGGAATCTGTGAGGAGAGCTATCTAGACTCAGATTATCTTCTGCTCTTGGCCGAATATTAGACTGGTACCAGTGCTTTGCTCTCACAGAGGAACCAGGTTGTTAAGAGTTAGCCCTCATATGCCTACCTGCTGCTAGGGGTACTCTTGTGCTGTGTAGACATAACCACAGAGGCTAAAACCCGGATCCATCAAGGTATTTAGGCTTTTAACTCTCACTGAAATGAACAGGAGTTAAAAGCTTAAATACCTTTGGGGATTTGGGCCTAAGTGGCTTACAAAAAGCCCATGGCACAGCAGAGCCTCAGATGCATTGACTTGGAGGTTGGAGGCTAGTGGCTCCAGTATGAAATCATTCTTCCTTTCTACATCTGGTAGCAGTTTGCATTCACATTTCCTAGCTAGGGCCATCAAAAATATGCTCATGCTTAGGACAGGAGGTGACGAATAATTTAGGTAATGGAATGTGGTTCTGTCAGAAGGCTGTTGCCTGACCTGGAATTTAACCAGACAAGTAGGGCTTAGAGAAACACTGAGCCAACTTTCGCCTTTCAGGTGCACGGAGGGCAGTTAGTTTCTCTGGTAAAAGTGGGATAAATAGTTAGTTGAGCTTATGTGTCCGTTGAAAAGGAAGCCATATTGCGGAGACTGAAAGCAGGAGACTTGCCAAACACTTGCCCTGTTATCCACATGACTGTTTATCAGTTATAACTAGAGCAGAGCCAATAATTCTTAATGGGTAATTCATATGATGAATATCTCCCCCTTACACTGTGTTTGAATGGTCTATGAACCAGCCATTACTTTCAAATATTTATTTACCAGTCACAATTATTTGTTTAATACTGTGAATAATTCATGGTTTGTGGAATGTTTTCAGGAGGTTCTCTGAAAGTAGCCAATATTCAAGCTATTTTCATTGGGCAGAGAAGTAAATGTTGCCTTTTTCTGATTACGCCAGTGTTAACTGAGGATAACTTAAAATCAAAAGGCTGGATCCTTCACTGATGTCATTTGGCATAACTCCATTTTTTTCAGTTGATTTGAAATGACTAGTGTTAATTCTCACCAAGATACTAGATGGTCCTAAAAAGAATAATTGTGTGAAGGAAGAATGACTTCCATACTGTATTGTCCAGGATTTACTGTATTGCATTTCATAGTCACATTTTTTCATGCAAGTTCTAATATGCATAAATTCAAAATTTACTTTTAAGAATATCATTCAATATTAACATCTCAGATGCTTTACTGCAGTAAGTTATAATTGCATGACCATACAAATAAACTGAAAATTTTTGCAGAAATATTTCAGATTCAGATTTTATTTGGGGGAAAGGTTTTTTTTTTTTGATGGCCAATCCATGACTTGTGTTGAGGACAACCTGGGAAACTTCCTTGTTGAGTGTGCAGGATTTTTCAGTCCCAGTATTACACTTACCATTACAAAATCTTGCCTTATATAAGTCTCACTGACGTCAGTGGAGCTTTGCCACTTGTATCTGCTTTATCAGATTTCCAATCCTTAAAGCTATTGTAGGAGACATATTTAACTGCATTCTCTGCAGTTCCCAGCTAACAGTGGGAAAAACAGAGCAGGAGGGCTGCTGGGTGCATCTCCCTGATTCCTGCAGCAGTTGTCTGTGGTCTCCAAGGGTTTTATTTTGGAAGTTGTTCAGTGGAAGCCCTTATGCTCTGTCTGTATCCTGTGTCTGCCCCCTCTCTGTGCCAGTTCCCTTTATTTCATTAGCGAATTACACATAGTGATTGCACGGAGAGTATGAGAGTACCAGGGAGGGGTTAAAGGCTTGGTCCCTAGGAATAGATTTCTAGGTCGTTTCTGTTTCCGGAACCTCAGAGTAATGTGTCAGGTTTACAGTAATGGCATTGCTGCAAATTTCCTATCTGATTCTCTAAATACCTCTGCTCTTTAGTAGTTCTTTTCTAGCTGTACTGTACTTAGGTACTGCCACTCTGGCTGTCACCGTAATGTCACTGTGTTCTTGGCCGCAGGGTCTTTGTATTCGTAGCAAACAAACTGATTTAATTTTGGCTAATAGTGTTTTCTAGGGAGAAGTCCAATGCTTTTCATTATTCTGTTTTGTTTTTGCTTTTTGGTACCTTTCCTGTACTGTTGATATGATAGTTTCTATAACTCGGAAAGCATAGAAGAAAAACGACATTTCAGTAACATCTGCTGAAGGGAGATTATTTTTGCCTTTTTTTTCCCCTGGAGTGGCATAACCTGTTAAAATGCTAAGGAATCTGTGGACCAAATGTCCAGGTGCACGTCATTTCTCACTACACCTAATTTACTACTGAGTGGATCCAGACAAACTGAGGATCCATCATGCCCTCTGGCTGCCTATAAAAATGAGGAAAGATAATGGAGTAAAGGAAGTCAGGGTCTTTCCTTAGCACTGAGGCGTGAAAAAGAAACTAGAATACAGTACAATTTGCTGTTAGGTACCAAATATTATCTAAACAATTCTATAACCAATTGAGGGAGGCAGTGAGTTTCACAGACCTTGTTAGATAGCGTGGCTGGTTGTTTAGTATTTTTCATGTCTCATGTTTCATGTTTCTGGATGTCAACAAAAGTTTCCTTTGTGAAATTTTTATGTTTGTTTTTTGACTGTGCAAAGGTAAGTGTGGTTCTCAGAAAAGTACAGCTACTGACCTTTCTTTAATTACAAGCTAACGCAGGAGGCTGATGGATGTTGCTGTGCTGTTGGTCTCTTCTGTTGAGTGAACATTGCTGAACGGGCTTCTGAAAAACAGAGGTGTCTTTGTACTGTAGTCTGCAGTTCACCAGGAACACACCTGATTACACCAAGCTCTTTTTACGCAGAGGCCTGCACAGTGTCAAAGGAAAATGTTTTATTGTAAGTGTAGGGACCAGCTACCAGTTCAAAGGCTGTAGTTCTCCACCAGCCATGTGCTGTCATTACAACTGTATCCTGGACTGTGATTTGGGTTGCAGTTCTGCAAACATCTGACTTCCCATTTTTATTTATATTTGTGCTGCTCCCCCATCCTGAAGTACAGTCGTCAAGCACTGAGGGTTGTAATGTCCTTATTGACAAAGGAAATGGTGGAGAGGAGGAGCACACATGCATAGCATAAGGGAGGAGGCCACCAATGTGTTGGTACAGCCACACAACTCAGTGCTGTCCAGGGACACTTGTGTTGGACCACTTCAAACCTACATAGGGGTCATGTTACACTGTTTCATCAGGACAAAACAGCTGTTACACTGTTTGTACTGGTGTAGATCTTGTTCTGTAGCTATCCCTGAAGACGTTTGCTGGAAAATCTCTTAAGTATCCTGTAGTCCACAGCACATGTATCCCCAATCACCTGTCCATGCCCAGCAGCAAGTTGAGTGGGGGAACCAGCAATAGCATTTTAGCTTGGATAGCAGCACACTTTTGAAATGAGGCTTCCAGTCATTTCCACTTCACTGGCCATTAATTGACCTTGCAGAGAAATCATGGAGCACATGAACTGGACTCCTGTAGGGTGGCACTAAGCTGGTAGATGTGCAGCACCAAACGTGCTGCAACGAGCGCTAGTTGATACCAGTCACTAGACTGGAGCTAGTTTGAAGTAAAACATATACAGAATGGAAATGCAAACAGTGTGAATGTAAGGTCCTTAGCACCAGCTGTTTCTTTGTACAGATCATTCCTGATGTTCTGCAGTACCTTCTAATATAAACATGGTCAGAGATGCCCCAGGTCTCAATGCAACGGCCACTCTATCCCTTCGCTGGGCTGTTCCACTGAGTGCAGCAGCACTAACACCAGCAGTGAGCACAGTAGTCCTGCTTCGTCAAAATGCTCCATTTATTTAAGACTTCGAGAAATCAGGTTTAGTTCCCTAAGACTTTGCACGTGTTTACAGTGATTTCTGTATCTAAATGCCTTGCTGAGTGAGGACTGGTGGGTCAGATCAGGAAAACCTGCACAAAATCCACACGCCTTGTCCCACTGAAGCGTTGAAAGGGGTGTAAGGGACAAAGGGTGAATTCCTTCCTTTCCCCCCTTGTTGTATAGTATCTGATCACATCTCTTGATAGTCCCCTTCCCCTTACTTGCACTCATATAATTACTGAACATTTCTTTCTGGTGCTGCCTCTGGAGACTGGCACTGTTGAAGCATGTAGTTTAGCTCTCCTGTTGACCCTCTGGGGGAAAGATAGGAAGAAACACTGAAATTAAACCTAGGTGGGGTAGCAATGATAATTACGTTGGATCATAACTTCCACTGATCTAATTAATGCCACCTAGGTTGTGGCTTGTGCAACTGCCTTGATTTATTGGTTATATCCACAGTAGGCAAAAAGTTCTTAGAATTACGTTTTTGCAGAAGGCTCGTGGCTCTGATAGGCAGCATGATAGAAGTCATATTTCATGAACATCATGCATATAGTTACAGTATGTACAAGAATTTGAAAGATGCCTGTTCTGTGATGTTCCTTAGAGGTACCATGAAGTGGTGATCCATATAAGATTAATGACATAGTCTGTTCATCCCAATTAATGCTTTTCTAGCTAAAATCCCTTAATGAAGACCTTTAAAATACATTTTACTACTGAATCTGGGATAACAAGCTCTAGATGTTCCCTGAATTAAGTGACAGTAAAAGACAACTCTCTCACCTAAGTTCTAGTTTATGTATTTGTTTTATTACTCAGGATATGTCTGGATTTTACAGCTGAGTATGTTAGGAATTTAGTTACAAGTTGAGACCGCTTTATAATGCATGGCTATAAAGATCAAAGGTTGCAAAACCAACATTGGAGAGCCAGGTCTCGTTCTTCTAAGACCCATCAATCATGACTTAGTTCTGGCCCATCTCACATGATTTTCCACCATGTGCTGTCATTCAGATAAATGTTTACCCATAGCAGTAGACCAGAGACACCCACAACTCTTATGCCATAGGCTCCTGACAGCACTACTTTTTTTCTGTTTACCATGTATCTTTTTTCCTTCTCATTATTTTTCCTTTATCTCACAGTTGATAACTGGTACGTGACTTCTGCTAGTAGCACACTGGGAGTTCTCTTTTCTCCCAGGTTAACAAATATCAAGATCAATATAAGATCGAGATAAAGTCTACTCTTTTGTGGTTCCCCCCTAGGTATCTGATGGTGATCATTAGATTTGTACTTGTTGAGATGCTGCAGCCCTCTGCCAGGCTATGAAGCAGAAGTTAGGCAGGAGAAGAAAGCTCTGAAATTAAAATAAAGGCTTCATCCACTGAGCCCAACCACACCATCCTACCAGGTAAGTCACTGAAGGAAGAGGTCAGATGAAGCTTTTATACTTCTGTTACTAATCTACTCTGAGGCCTTGGGCAAATCACTTTTTTTTTTCCCCCCCATCCTTCTTTTCCCATTTCATTGTTAACCCTACTGGTAGGGGCAGCTTTTTGCATAATGAGGCACTGGCGAGTGTCATTCTTATGGGCTTCTGAGTTTTGCAGTAGTATAAAAACTTATCTTTGTGCAGTGTGTTCCCAACTTTGCCCAGAGACAGAGAAGGACACATCCATGGTATGACTTTTCTTATAAAGGATTCCTTGGTGAGGCGGTATGAACCATGATAGAGACTGGGATCACTGGCAATTCTGTTTAAGTCTCACAAAATGGACTTTTTCCCCAGAATATTCAGTCTGTCAGAAAGTAAAAAAAAAAAAAAAGATTAATTTGTCTCAAAGATGGCAACAAAATGTTTTATTTCATTCATTAATTTTTTAAGTTTTGAAATTTATTTTAAACAAGAAAGTGAATTTAAATTTTAAAACTTCTAAAATGGAGAAATCTGGACTTATCTCCAGGAATATCTAAATTAAATATGCAATGAAAATGAGCACCTATGTGTTATATTTAGTGTAAGAATATAAGCTGTATCTTTTAGGTTCTAGGTTGTTCTGCTCTGGTTACAGAGCTGGACAAAGCCAGTAGCTTTGTGTTAGTTGTCAGAATTTTGGGGGGCCAGAAAATTTTCTGACCTGAGATTTTTATCCCTTTCTGTGACTGAGGGATTTTTTTTTTGTGGAACTCCAAGAGGCAGATTTAAGTCCACAGTTAATTGCCATTTAAGTTATAAATCTAGAAATGACAATCAGAACAGCCTACTTATAGAATATCTTTCTGGAGATCCAGCCTCAGATTTCTCGCCCTTGATTCCCATTACTTGTAAGTGTTATTGGAAAGAATAATGATTAGTGTAATTTTCATTTTATTGTGGCTGTTAGTGCCAAAGCTGGAGGGTCAAATGGCCGTTCAACAATGAAGATCCAAATTTTCAGGAATGATTGGTGACTCTAGATACTTGGTTTTTCACTGTCTTATCTTTGGATCTCTCAAGAAGCCTGATTTTTATGAAGTATTCAGCCCTATATTTCAAGGTGCCTGAAAAGAAGTCATTGTCAGAAGTGTTTCCTTTCCTGCTTTGTGCCTTTGAGCGTAAAAGAAAGTTGCATCAAAGCAGAAAATAACAAAAAGCAAACCAGGGAAGTATGGCTATATTATCAATCTGAAGAAGCATTTTAATGCCAATGTGTGCAACAGTTAAAAGAAAGCTCTTGTCATGTTTTTGCAACTCTTGGGATGTGACAGGATTCCAGCTTTTTGTGGCACACCAAAATACTTCTTAACACAAAGTTACTCTGACTTCACTGATGTAATTATGCCCATTACCCGCAAGGATTCCACTTTGCCCTGCACTTGTCTTACTAACGTGTTTCCTGCTAGCAGGAGCTGGGGCTGCCAAGGTCGGGCAGAGCAGTGTTTGAGGCAGGAGTTGAGCCCAGGTGCTGCAGAGCTGAGGCAGAGGCAGGGCAAGTGTGGCTCTGCCCAGGACTGCTGGGTGGAACCCCCGTGGACCCATGAGCTGTGCTGCCTTCTGGAAGGAGGCCTTGCGTTAAAGAAGATCAAGAGTGAATGGGGTTGTTGGGCTGGCTTTGATTGAGAGCCGATTTCTGCTGCTCCTGAGGGTCAAGATTATGGGGAATTGGCTGCTGGGTTAAATTTATGGTTGATTGCAGCAGGGCACTCTGTTTGAACTTCTGCCTGAGGTTGGCAGGGATTTGGTGAGAATTTGGCCAGTTGGCAGTCCTGGCTGAAGGTTAGGTTGGGAAGCATTGGGTGGGATTTTTAAAGCACCCGTTAACTCGTGAGAAGGCAAAGCTAAGCGGGTTATGAAAACCTCATCTGCAAGGTTGTATAATGGATCGTATCATGGGTTGTTTCTCCTAGTTGGTATCTGTAATATCTGAGGGAGCTGCCTTTCTGTCCAGCTTCTCAGGACAGAGCCTCGGTCTCCAAGAGAGGCATTCCCTGCTAGTGCAGAGTCGCAGGGGTGCAAGTCCCTGCCCTCCTAAGCAGGGGCATGGGCAGAAGTGGAGACCTAGAGCCTTGAGTTGATTTAATCTGTGCCTGCCTCTGTAACTACGTCTGGCTTCCTCTGACCCAAATTACCTAACTCAGCTGGTATTTCCTTCCTCATATTCCTTCCCTTACATCTATGCATCTCACCTGCTATAGTTTAACTGGCTGCAGTGGGGGAGTTGGGGAAACACAGTATCCTAATGCTCCCCCACGGCTGCCCTTCTCCCCGCCTGGCTTAGAGCGACACTGTGTAAATGGAATTTTTAACATCAAAAGTTTCAATTATGGCAGGAAATGTCAGGCCGACAGAGTGCGACTGTTCCAGGTTTCCCATAAGGAATACTCCCACCCCTACTATTTACCCATATGGAAAAAACAACCTCCGATGTTATTTTTTTAAGTTCTCAGGTAAACGGAGCTGAATGGTATCATCACATACACGGCAGTCTTTCTACAGGAGATGAAAAAGTGTAAATCATAGCACAGGGTCCTGAGCCTTTACAGTGCCTTTTTTATGAAAGAAAATCCTGGGATACGGGCTAAGTGGGAAGGGGGCTGTCTGAGAGGCAGCTTAACCTCTAGCAAGTTAGCAGTCTCGGGGAAAGAGGAACAGGATGAAAACATCAATCTCAGAGTGAGAGATCATATGGAAAACAACATAAAGAGCAGCACATACCAGAGTGCTGGAGAAGCTGGGTTTCAGAAGAAAAAGTGCCTTAGTGGGGCTGCTTTCTGGAAGATGCAGTGTAAGGACCACCAGAGAAGTCTGCAGTGTAACCAGTCGAAGGGAGGGCCCTTAGTAACACCTTTTTCCAAAATAAGTGTGATATCAAAATGTATTCCTAGCATGTTCTGCAGGTCAAGTTTACCTTTATGGAAGAAACATGCTACCATCATGCAGCTGTAAGGCTTTTACAGAGAGTTCTCCACTGGTCTCTCATCTCACACGCTGAGCTGTAATGCCTAATTCAGCTGATTAATGTTTTGGCTACCACTCACACAGGGATTCTGTCCTTTGTCTCAAGCAGGAACAAGTCATGGTTTTAATGATGGTGTTCAAATTGTGTGGTTGTCTTGGACATACTTGTTGCTGAAATCATAACTGGGACCTCCAAAAAAGTCTGGAGAACTTCAGTGTTCAAATTAAATCAATAAATGTGCTAAAGCATTTTGACATTTGAATCGCATGGCTCTTTTGGATAATTCAGTGTATCCTAAAGTTAGGCTTAGTCATCTCTTTGTCCAGCAGAATTGCTGCTGCTGTTGAGATTTCATAAGCGTTTAAGATCTCCAGCCCGATAAGCAAGCTCTTTCCTAATGGGAAGTTCCTGGCTTCATGTCTGCTGGATGTACAGATTGGCACTTATTTACAAGAAGGAAGATTTCATTGAGTGAAGTCAATTAGATATGCCATATGAAGCTTCAGTGTGTTTCTGAGCAGAATGGCCCGTAATCATAGCTCAGTACCATATATTTTGCAGACATGGTGTTTGACCATTCCTGTGCACTGTGGAGAGGGAAGATACAACATGAAGGCTACATGTGCCTGGGTGTGGTGAGGAGGGCCACATCCTCAGGAGGGCTCAGAGACATTTGAGTTGTGTTATATTCGCGGTGTTACCTGGTGAGCAGGAGAGGGAAGAGAGTTAGAAGTCAACAAGCAAGTCTAGCCATGGATTCATCCAGGGACTTTCTCCTTAACCTCCTTAGCTGGTCCCTTCTTGTGCCTCAGTCAGACCTGTACTAGCTCTGGATTTGGAAGTGGCTTAGTAGCACCTGTGTGAATAAGCCTGCCTGTTTTCTGCCTCTCTCTAGGTAGATTTATCACCTCTGTGACCATGATTTACCAGCTCTGTGAGCACCAATTCAGGCTCCCTTGCACTGCTCTCCGTGTCACAGTGCAGGCATGTCTGGGGAGACATGCCCATGGGAGGGCCGCGTAAGGAACTGAGGAGCAGCAGGAAAGGCATGAGAAAGGGTGGGGGAAGGCATTCTGTGAAATCTTTATTTCCAAATATATGTTCAGTAGACTTCAAGGGTCTTTCTTTTAAGAGCTTTTTTTAGCTATGGGAATATATATATATATATATATATAGTACTATTCCCCATGATGTAAATCTATATAGATTTAAATTGATGGGACAAATTTGCAACTTGTGTAAACAGGCATTACTCTGTGAAGTCAGTAAAGTCGCACCAAATTATAGCAACTAAGGATGCAACCCATCATTTTTAATGGTATCGTTCTTTCATACAAGAAAAGGCAAGGAAATGGGGATATGTGAGGGAGAAATAGTACAAGAAAAAACAGCACAGGGTTTATAAAATCTTGGCCATCACTTTTCACAGTCTCTGCATGGAAAACATCTGCATGTTACAAAACACTTTCATGTCTAACATACAAGCTTTGGGCTCTCCTATCTACTGAATGGCACATTCACAGGGCACTGCTTCTCTGATGTCAGCTGCACTCCCTGGGAATAGGCAAGCTGAATGTTGCTCCGAGCAGCTGAACATACACCACCTGCTGATCCCAATGAGTTCATTCTGCTTGTCTGTGAATATAAAATATTGAAAGAGTTGCAGTTATTGTTCCTTTGGAGATATTAAGCTTTAAAAGCTGCCTCTAATGTGTGATGTATGGTAGAGCATGATCTTTTTGTGGAAAGTTGAAGGCTAGTACAAGATAAACCTTATGTTGGTAAAACAAATAACGTCTTTCTCTTAGAGCTAATGTGTGATGTTTAGTTAATCAGTGGTGCCAAATCCGATGGGGATAGACCTGTAATTATAGCAGGCAATCATGTATTTTTCTAAGTTCAGAACTCTGTTGGGTGAAACACTGGCTGGTAAAGCAGAAGAGGTGTTTGCAAAGGTCCTTTCCTGGGGTGTGTGTGTAAATGTAAGATCTTGGCTAACTAGTTCTGCTTCAAGCGTTTGGAGTAAAGCAGCCCTTCCTGTGTGTATGGGGAGGCTCAATATTCTTCTTGCATATTGGCGTTACAGCAACACCATCAGTTTGCTGTGCTAAGGCCAGTTATAAGAAGTAGCTTTGAAGAAGGCAAAGGTTAGGAGTCGGGGCAAGCACAGGGCCAATTGTGTGCATAAAACAACTATATTTTAACTGGTTACAGCAGCAGCAGCTCAGTGTCTGACCACTTTCTTGGAATGGAATTCCTCTGACCATGTGTGCACACCTGCGTCCAAGCTAGAGCTAAATGCTCTCTGCAGCTTTTGGAGAATGATACCAAACTCATCCCAAGTTAGGCCTTTGCTGTAGGCCAGTTGATTTAATTCTCAATCCATTAACTCCAGTGGATGCTGCATGTGGCTGAGATGTAGATACCAACACTGTTGGGACTTTGGTGAGAAAAAGCCCATCCTTCGCTCAAATGCAAGTGGTAATCAGGCTGGCTCTTGGGAAAATACAAGAACCTCATCAGGAAAGTGTCAGACAAGTCTGCCCAAAGCCTTACAGACAGGCCCTCTAGCCTGTCACAGAACTTCTGTCAGGATGTAACACAGAACTCTGCATTTGAAGAACTGGTTCTGAAACCCTCAGGTGCCACCAGCTGCCAACCTATTGCCAGGGGTCACAGAGTTTCTAGGTTGTGGCTGGAGACAGTCATGGTGGAACAAGCAAAGAGAGCCTCTTGGCATTGCTGGAAGAGGTTAGCACTGCATGGTTACTGAGAATCTTGCCTGCTCTTCCTTAACAAACTCCATCTCTCCAGTGGGGCCAAATTTGGCAATGATGTTAGTGGTGATAGGCATTAAATATCATTAAAGCAATAGAGTTAGCACTATGGATGGATTTGTCCCAGAGGGAAAACATTCCCTTTTGATCTGCAGTGCAGATCTTTTGCCCTCCATGTGTGGGTCTGCTTGCTCCACACACTGACATCAGTGGAAACTCCACATTTAGGCAGGTGCAACATATGTGGTACTTAGATGCATCACAGTGATAAGGGCTCTGAACTGCTAATCTTGAAGGAAAATTGCCCATTCTGCTCCTTCCCCACTATTTAGTTTTGTGTTACCTAGCAGGAGGGGATGATTCTATGATGTATCCTCTTCTGAGATCACTGATTTTTCTGTATGGTGAGACTTATTATACCAATATGAGTCATTTAAAGAGTTCAATTAGTAATTTATGAAACTAATTAGCAAGATATTAGAAGTCTAGTGAAATGATGTGCTGCTCAAGTGATCTGCTGAAGGACTTGTAATGCAACCTATACTATCAGATAGGCTAATAATGAACTGCTTCGTTCAAAAGAAAATAGTAATTCTGAGGTTTCCACCCTTTGCCATAAACAAAACCTGTAGCAAGGCACATGCTGTATGATGTCAGTGAGCAAAGGACAAGGGTTTTTATATGGAAATGGCAATAGCTTATAGTTTTGGAAATAGGGGTATATGAGGATGGATCACTAGTTCTGTGTAGCTCATTTACTTCCACAGAACTTTTAAGGCTGCACCTGGGCTGCAGTGCAGTCATAGGGTCCCAACTCCAGTCACTGTAACTGGACTGGCTTTATCCCATAGTTTGTGGGTCAGGTGCACTTACACCATCAGGCACAGCAGTGCTCACCTTATCCATCAGATATGGCCATCATAAGCCTTCTAGCTCGCCTTGTTTGGGAAGCCTGCAAGGGAGTTGTAGGAAGGAAGTGGAGAATAAAAGTACTTGGTGCCCCAGTACGTTTGGCCAAATCTTTCCTTTCTGCAGTGTGCCAGACTTAGACATGGGTGCGGTCTAGTCTGTTCTCCAGTCCGATCTCCAGTCCAGAAAGATCCTGAGTTCAGCTCTTCCTCCATTCAATATCAACTCTTCGAGCCCAAGCTACAGCCAGGCTAGCAGCCAAAAATGTGGACAGAAAGAAGGTAAGTCACATGGCTGGGCACACCTGAACTGATTTGAATCCCACTCATTACGCAGTGATGTAGAAATAGCCTTGGATTATATTTTAAAACTGTATAGCCCTGACCCACATCCCAGTGAAGTCAATGAGATGTTTGCCAGTGACTTAAGTGGGCTCTGGAACAGGCCTGAAATGTTGCTAGTGCCTTCAAATACTTCCTTCACCTGTAGGATAAAAGTCCTTCTCCTGAGTCAATGGGCCTCCTTACTTCTTCCTCCCCTCTCAGTTTCCATGGGCCCCTAGCATGGGAAACTCAGCCTTATTCATCTTTGTATTTCCATGTCTCTGAATCAGGCAGGTTCTGGGTATATTCCACATAGAAGGCTGTTATCTTTTCAAGTGGCAAAAAAGAGGGGATTTTTCCATAGTCACACAGTTTTTCCACAGAAATGTATTCATGAGAGTTAAACTTGCCCAAACTATGTTAATGTATGTGGTTGGCTTCTGTGCCAATTTTCATTGTGAATAAGACGCAAAATAAAAGGGCTCTTGTGTCTCCCTTTCCTCCTCCCTGAATCCCTCCCATAATTTTTGAGTTCATAAGCCCATTTTGTATGCGAATCAGATCAGGAGGGGAAAGGCAGAAGGGATTACTTTTAAACTGTGCCTTTACTTTAAACTACTGATAGTCACATTAGAGTTATGTCTGAACCAAGAAGAGGTTAATACAATGGGGCCGAATCTTACAGCTGGTATAAATGAAGTTTACTCCATTTTAGTTTTTCACTAAAGGCTGGCATGCCTCAGCTCATGAGGGGCTCTGTCCTTTGCTGTGTTGTTATTCTAAGGAATTGTCAACTGATGAGAGAAACGAGTGTCTCTTTTTAACGCGGAAGTTCAACTTTAGCTTGATAGTCTCCTTCCAGAGCATGTATCATGGATTACCAAGGCATGCACAAAACATCAATTGAATTTAGGCTGCTCTCTTAGCCAGATGGCTATGAAACATTCATAATACAAGCTGTAGCTATTATGAGCCATTTGTCTTCAATGCATGTCCTGACAAGCTACTGTTATTAAGTTTCAGTGTATTTCTGTTAATGTTACCTACCTATTTTCATTCCTGCATGCTGTCACACCGAGCGGGTTGGCGTGGTCTTGGGAACTGGGCTTCAAGGCTCCTCCCTGTGAAAGTTGCCAGCTCATTTATTTGTTTCTTTCCAGTGGTTCAAGCTGGTGCGTTATTCAGAAACTTCTGAAAGAGCAGGGTTGGGTAAACCTCTGATTCAGTCCATTTGAAAGCACCCTTGAAATCCTCCTCCTCCACATCTTGCCCTCTTGTGGCTCTGAAATAGGTTTGATGAGGCTAATTTGGAGCCTGTTTCTGAGAAATCATCAGCGTTTCCACTCAAAATGTCCCTGAACTTGAAGGTTCCTGCCCCTTCTTGCAGAGCTGTGGTGCTTCCAGTTTGGACCATGACTCTCCTTGATCTTTGTTTCTCAATACTGGAGGCTGGAAGTGCATGGGAAGAGGGGCCAAATGTTTGAGTTGTGAAGATGAGGGGGTGAGAAGTTCCCTTGTACTTCAAACAGATCCCAGCATTATTGTGCATCACAGTGGTCACCTAGCCAGATTATGCACTCCCAAGGCTGCTCAGTTTTGCAAAGCCTATTAACTTTGCAAATGGTAGCAAGGGTATGGGAAATCTCTAGGGAACTCTGACTACTCACTGCTTTTGATCTAGCCTTGGTCGTTTCCCGCGTCAGCTACAGAAAGCCCTGTGGTGCAGGTCCTGCTTTCTGTCTCCAGGCTGTTGGTCGGCACTAGAAACCTCCTTGGGTGGGTTGCATTGGATGGGGTGATTTGAGTGATAGCGGTAAGCTGTGTTCAGTTCACCTCTGTGCTGCAGAAAAAACACTGATGTTGCTCCAACTACATCAGAGTTTGCACACAGCATAGACCATGAGCTGCTGCCTCTGTGTGGTCCTCCAGCGGCCCTACAGAGGATGGAGCCCCGTCTACGTGCCTGGGCCAAAGGCCAGCGACAGCAGTGTGCAAAGTGATTATGCACGACTGGAAATACTTGGTATCCAAGTGTCATTCCTAAATAGACACTTAGGTTTTGGAAGTAATGTATAGTATGTAAGATTAACAAGTGGACTAAGGAAGCTATTTGTAGAACATACTTTTTGCAAGCCAAATGATTTGGTTTGCCAGTTTATGGCACTTACATTAACTGTCTGCATGCTTACAGCTTTTTCTCTTTTATATGACAGCAGTCACAGTAACTTCCAAAACAGTGTAATCTTGAGATTGGCTGTAAAAATCCTGAGATTTAATACATAGTTTTTTGTTTGTTTGTTTGTTTGTTTGTTTTTTCCTTCTGGTTTTTGCACCCATCTGGTGTGCTCAAATTCTTGCATTCATGGGGGATAAAAATTGGCCTTAGGTCAAAGATGAAGTTCTTAGATATGCCAGAATATTTTAGAGGAAAACCACTAGATGTAGTTCAACTCACTATGAAACCATAGAAGTTCGCCACTGGAGCAATCAGGTAACACCTGATATTTAGAGTAATGATTCACAATTCAAGGAAAGCCTTTTATTCATGGACAGCTGAATATATAGCAGGCAGATGTAAATTACTCTTTGTTACAGTGCAAGTTCCCTAGAGGATACATGCTACAGAAGCAAGAGGGCATTCACAGGACCTTAGCTCCAGTGGCTCCATCAGCCTCCTGCATTGTCACCCAGTCCTCTCTGACTTGAACGCTTGGCCAAGGTGGTGCAGTCTGTGAAGGGGAAACTCTCACCTTCACTGGTGCTTTTTTGGAGAGAGGGGGAGAGGAATGAATGCATGGTAGTTGTTTTGTATTAAAGAGCATGAAAAAAATGCATCACAGTTGCTCTCCGCTTGTGGGTTTCCAGCCTGCAACAAGAAGCAAAATACCTGTCAAGCAGAAACTTGATTATTTGAGAAATTCCTTGCTCTCCTCTCCTTTCAAAGAAGTGCATTTTATGGTGACATGAGACTATCCAGTGCTGCAGCCTTTCTTCCTCTTCCTCCTCTTTTGCATCTCAGGTGTTTATAAGTAGATTGGGCAGATATTCGTCCAAAGGAGCCAGTGCCCTGGGCTCAGCTGAAGACCCCGAGCTGCCCCCAGGAGAACAGACAAGTAGACCCACTCGCCCACCTCCTCCAGGTCTCCTGATACAAAGGCAAGAGTGCCAGTAGTGTGGTTAGAATACATTTTCCAGCTGTAAAGGGAGAAGATTTTCTTTGCAATCGTATGTAAATTGTTGTGGAAATGGAGAGTAATATGTTCTCATTTCAAGAATTGTCACGAATGCTTGGTTTTGAGGCCAACCATTCAGCTCTCACTATCTCTAGGAATCAAGATGTTTATCTGTCTAAATGATTGCAGTGTGTCTCAGGTATCTGAAGGTTGTTCTTCCTATTTGTGGAAAAAAAAAAAAAAGAATCAATCTTTGTTTCCCAAACTATCAAAAGCTAATTAGCCTCAGGCAGATCTTTTTATCTGCAAGGAATAAAGCACGGTTGTCCAGATCCTCAGCCGGTATAAATCAGTGCAATACCCTTAGCCCATTATTCTTCTTCGTGCAGTTTCTTTTGAATGGGATTTAGACTGCACATAAACATCTCATTGTCATGATTAGTCCAGTTTGAAGCTTAGTAGAGCAAATATTGCCCTAGCTCTTGGAGTCCCTGGTCTCCAAAGCCTGCAGAGTTGGTGGAGTGAGGTTATGAGGCCTTTCTCAAGTAGCCAAACAAAGCAATTGCTTTGAAAGCCTCCTTGAAGAATTGTGAGTTCAAGATTCAAAGAGAAGGGTGGTGGAGCTGAGTTCAGGTGACCCCAGATCCAAGCAGCATGCATACGTTTGCCTCAATTAATTGTAAGGCTGATCTAATATTTGATGCTTAGAACTTCACCAAGGGCAGTGAGTGCCTGGGGGTAGGAAGTGCTACTGAAGGCTTAGGCTTCCCAGCTTCTGGCTGGTGCTCTGGCAAAGTGGAGTGTGTCTCCAGAAAATCTGGTTGCCACAGAAAACCAGTGTTGTTTCCCTTGCAAAAGAAAACCTGCAACTTCCGTTTGCATTTGGTTAGGCAGATTTAGGGACATACAGTTAACAAAATGTCCTCACATACAGGACCTCCCCCACCAAAGCCCTCGGGATGCACATCTAGAAGCGGATGAGAGCAACAGGTGAGGCAGGTTGGCGCTGTCCCCGGGAGAGCGGGCTCCGTGTCCCAAGGGCAGCTGTGCTCCTCGGGGACAGGGGTATAGGTGGGTCCTGGCCAGGTGACGAGGTGAGGATGAGGCCCCGCCACGGGGCTGCGCCATCCCAATGGCCGTGAGGACCGGGGGGCAGCGGTGCCAGCACCTGGGTACCTGCATGCACCACCTGGTACCCAGGGGGATTTGTGGCTGAGTTGGAACAAATACCCCAGCCGTGCCCAGCCTAGCATTGCCTCTCCATGTCCCCCCAGGGCATGACAGGGCCTTAGACACTGTGCTAGCGCTCATGTATCCACAGGAGACTTCTTCAAGGGTGGAGGGTATTAACTCCAAGCTAGTTAGTCCTTCAGAGCCGAGTTCAGGTTATTGCAACTCTGGGCTTTCTCCTCTCCCTCTCTCCCCTTGCACTCCCCACTTTTCCATTTTTATTTTAAGGGCAGGGTATATTTTGTAAGCTTTATGTTTATCAAGAAGTTGATTGTGTAAATAAAATTGCAGCCTTGTGTGCCAAATAGCTGGGTTATGATTTCCTGGAGGAGAGCCAAGGCGGTGTGTGGGAGCATGCCAGTGTTAATATGTTCACTTTGCTAAGAAATACGGCATGTGTGAAGCACCGGGGGAGGAAGCTCTCCGAGCCCTGGTGCTGGTTAACCCTTCCCAGGGCACGATCCTGCCCATGCCTCTGCCAGGCTTTCCCCCTGCAGTAGTTCAGAACAGTTTGTGCATTCACCAGCAGAAAGGGCCGAGGCTCTAATGGGCTTATCTGGAGGCTGTCCAAATCAACATGAGACTTCACAGGGCTTGGGATCCCACCCCAGTTTCCCTCT
The DNA here is from genome assembly GCF_000705375.1 of Tinamus guttatus. The sequence continues at coordinate 43,830 of NW_010589534.1, forward strand.
CATGTCAGGAGCCTGGTGTTTTCTTGAACTGGAGTGTGTGCAGCCTTCGTTGCACAAACCTCAAAGGGGCCTCAGAAAGAGGCCAGGTCAGGCACGTGCAGTGGGGATGCCAGGGGAGAGAAAATGAGCCTTGGGGTAAGGAAGAATCAGACTCACCGACTGTAATGACTTTGTTTACTACTAAGTGCTATCCAAGGTTTACCCTGTTCCTGTCCTGCAGAGGCAGACTATTTTTCTGTAGTTGCTGCTTTAATAGCAGCTGGATCACTGAGCAGTTTGAGAATATTTTCTGCACAGGATGGTGCTCCAACAGGGAAATCCTCATATCACTGAAGCCAATAGGAGGTTTACTACCAAGCTTTGACAGTGCCAGAATTATGCTCTGGTTGTTTTTGTTGCTTCTCCCCTAGAAATAGTACTGTCCCTGTCTCAGAGCACTCCCTATCTCCTTACATTCATCTTTAGGTCATTACGTTCTGAAAGCATTTAAAATAAATGAACACAGAAAATGTTGTAACCTCTCCCTTTACACCAAAAAGGAAATTGTGAGTTGGCCACTTCTGCAGACAAAGCAAAAGTCCCAAGGATGCATGAAAGAGCTTCATTTTACCAAGCAGCAGGGAGTAGAATTAGACATGTTATAGTAGAGTGGGGGTGGGAAACGTGTATGCAAAGGGAATTCTTGCAACTCAGACAAAAATAGTGACTTCCATTATTTACCTACCTAAGCCGGAAACCTGCTTGCATTTCAGGCATTTATTGTAATTCCTCGCATAGCTGGGGATGATAAGCCCTGCTAACTAGTCATTGCATGCTGCCTGAAAATGATAGTTAATGTACACTGTCTACCCAAACAACTTTCTTCTTTAACCCTTTGAAACCCGCTGAGGTGTTTTGCAGATAATATTGCTGCTGATCAGTCTCACTTCAACCCTCAGTCTTCATAAAATCCAGTTTAGTGGAACTCTTTGATCCCAGTCTAATCTATATGGGAGACTTCTCAGAGCAGTTCTCACGTCTAAGATACAATGACAGTTATGGCTCAAATTTCAAAGGAATCAAAGGGAGTCATTTGGCTGACTTCCACTAAATGTCACTGAAATTTGGATGCATAACTATTATGTGTTCCTTGAATATGCTGGATGCTGTGGTTTGAGACTGCTAATGATCCTGAACCACAGCCTGTTGCAGGCAGTGAAATTCTTTCCTTTGCACTCCATCCTGTACTATCTAGGCCCAAATGCTGAGAAGAGGAAAGAGCTCTTCTCTCAAGAGGGTGCAAGGGAGAGCTGTAAGACTGAGCAAGAAAGTCCCCATCTGAGGTGACAGCTTAAAAAAGGGGAACTTACCTCTTCTGGCTGTGCTCAAGTGGGTATCCACGTCATCTTTGGGACTTCCAGTCTCCCTTCAGCCCGTATGGATTTGTCCTGTTCAGGAACACACACCGTTGCTTTGGGCACCCTGAACAGCGTAAGTTGTCTTCTCTGCGGTGTGCAGCATGCGTAGGCCAGTATGCCCAGCGTTCGTGGCCTCCGTGTGGTGCGGCAAGGTCTGGACCAGAGGTCACCACAGAAATGCGTGGTGGAAACAATTTACTAATTTCAGGAGAGCTTGGCGTAGGGGGGAAGAGAAAGACGGAGCTTGCAATCAGGCTCCAGCCCAAAGCCGTTTCCACAAAGATGGGTGTATCACATGACTCCCAGCAGTCTGTTGTTCTGGGGATTTGGCAACCGCAAAGGTACATGATGCATATTGATGTTTGGTACCAAAGTTATATAAACGCTCCTTGCACAAGCTAGAAGCTGATTTTACAAGACATATCTTCTTCCAAGGGCAGGATTTAGCCCTAACTGTAGTATCTGCCCAGCCATGTTATAATAGCAATACTTAACAGGCATGTAGTTCTTAACATCATCAAAGCATTGTACAAGCAGTAACTAATTAATCCTCACAACACCCCTGTGAGGCAAGTATTGCTATCCCCATTTCACAGACAGGGATGATGGGACTTTAGAAGGTCAAGTGACTTGTCCAGAGCTGAACAGTCTGCAATAGAGCTCATTAGTTTCTGGCTTGCAGCCACTGCTCAATGTACTTGCCCAGCCTATTACTGTATTTTTTTTATGCAAACCCTCAGGGAAATTATAAGCCCAAAGCAACCCACAGATCTAAACATGGTGCCTTTAATCGAAATGTTGGATCCATTTTGTTTGAAATCCATTTTGTTTGTTACGGAGGCCAAACAGTAATTTCACTGGATTTTGCATGGTAATGGAAAAAAACAAAAGACATTAAAAAAAAAAAAAAACAGAAACAAACAAACAAAGGCACAGATTGTGAAGATGTAAGTTGGTGGCTGTCCAGTCTTACCATTATTTCCACAATCTTTTCTGAGTCTAATAGTGCCTTGCTGCACAGTTTATCACTATCATCAGTAAAATGACAGAGGAAAAAATCAGCCTCGATTCAGGCAGTGGATGGTGATCAGCCTACCTAACTCTTGGAAGACTATTCAGCTTCAAGGTTAGTGCTGGCTGAGGAGACAACCCAGGGGAACCAGCTTGCTGCAGTGAACTGGGGTCTGGTCCAGGCACATTTTTTTTTCACTATTGACAAGCTTTGCTCAGAACCTGGTGCTGTCCTAACAAGATGGAAGTATGTTGATGATTCAGAAAATAAGCCAAGTCTAACTTGGCTTGCACAGCCAAAACTCTTCTGGAAATTGCCAGGGATTTTGCATGTGCAAGGAAAGAAAAAGATACTCACTGTAAGGTTGAAGCAGGGCTATTTCTTGGCTCCATACTTCACAGACTTCCAAGTGTACTGCTGTATTTCATGAGTTTGTTATCATGTCACTGAAAGTTGTTTACACTAAGTCATCCTCCAGGAACGAGGTCACAGCTTTGTCTTTCTTGAGGCTTGGCTGAAGAAGAAGAAGATGGCTCTGTTGACTGTGAAAGCCAAGTTAGATTCAAGGGGAGCTGGGCACTGTGCACTGGTCAGTGCATGGCATGTCTGTGAAGGCTATGAAGGCAATGTGATGGGAATTCCACTGCTTTGTGGTCTGAGCAATTGGTGCTGGTGGCCTTTTACACTCTGTAGAGGTGTAAACATCTACCTGGAGGGAAAGCACTGCAGAATCAGGGCCAGATCTTCAGCTGATGTCAGTCAGCTTCAGCATCAGTGGGACTGCATCAGTTTGCCTTAGGAAAGGGTGTAATATGGGAAACAACGATAAGGGAATTCATGTTCTAGCACCCTGTGTCCTATATAATTGCTTAGCAAGAGCACAGCTCCAAGTGGGTTGGCCAGATGCAGGATGGTGGAAAATAAATCCTGCATTTTAAAGGTAGGTTTATAGTGCAAAATGGACAGGCCAGGACAATGGCCAGGGTGGACTGGCTGCGAGTCGGTCATGTAGGTAACAGCGGCAGGGAGGACCTGGTGGTAGAGACCTCAGCAGACGGCGCGTAGACAAGGACTGATGTTGCAGGTGCCGGGCTGTGCTCAGGCCTCTGTATTTCCTCAGCTCCTGCGACCCACGGTAGCTGGAGAGAAGCCAGGACAGGTATGTCAGCTGACGTAACAGCCATACCTTCGTTTTGTTGTGTAGATGAACAGATAGATAACGAGCAGTTAGTGGATGGCAGTCCCTTCCCCCCCGCCAACGTCAGTCCTATCACTCACCTCCTCCCCCAGCAAAACTAGGCCTCGGGGACACAGAGAAAGACACAGAGATTAAAACTAACGCGTTGCTTGGAACTGCTCTGCGAAAAGGGCTGATAAGAGGAGGCTGAGATCAGGAGTCAGATTTCAGGGGTAACAAATGAATACCTAGAAAACGGAAGGACGCCGAAAGGGTTATCAGAAGAGAGTGGGATGGCAAGCACGTCCCAACAGTTTCTCCTTTGAAAAAGAAAGAGGAAAGGTGTTTCTCTTGTTGCAGGCAGAGGCACAGACATTTTTGCACCCACCAAGGCCTGCAAAGATGAAAGCAGCATCCCAGAGCTCTGCTGGAGATTTGCAGGTTGGGAGCCCAGTGCCTCTTGGCTTCCTTTGGCTGATCACATGTGGCGAGTGTTTGCATGCTGGCAGAGCTGTGGACATTGAAAGCCCCGCTGCTCCCGGCCTCTCTGAGGACGGAGAGACAGGGCTCGTGCAGCACTCCCTGGCTTGGGCTTGGTGCTTTCAACTGTGGAGTCTCCTAAAGCTAAGAAACAAGGCTATAAGTGGGCAAGAAGGATACTGGTGTCCTTGTCTCTCCTGCCCAGCACAAGGTCACCTGGTTTGCTTTTTTAATTCGAAAAAAAAAGGTAGGCCTGAGGAAAGAGCAGAAGTCTGCATTTGAGACTTGGCTTTCCCACTGCCTGTGAGCCTGGCCACTTTGCACACATGTAAAGAGTACAATTTTGTTGATAATAATAGTTTGGGGACTACGAAAAGCCGGCAGACCGGAGGCAGGAGAAGCAGTTGTGAAGGTGAACAGAGAACTCGTCAGGTGGCTCAGCTGCCGCACGGAGGCAGGGCCCTCTCCAGAGAGGTGGCCATGGCTGCGGCTGCAGGGCTGGCCGGTCTCCGGCTGCTGCTGGTGCCTGGGGACACAGAGCTCCCCTGGGGCACGCTGGAGCCGTGGCAGGATAGGCAGCCTCAGGTGGGTGTCCCTTCCCCACATCCCCTCTAGCACTGAATAGTCTTGCCATGATGGTTTTTCCCCTTCTTTTTAAATACTGTGTTTGGATCTTCCATAGATCCTCTGGTTTTGAGCCTTTAACACTGCTGTTTTCAAGCTCCTCTTCACAGACACCAAGGGGAGCAGCATGTCTTTTCCAGGATAGAGATCTGTTCTTGTTCACATGATTCCAGAGCTTCAGTTTTAAAAGCCCTACTGGATATAGTAAGACTTGGGGTAGAACTGGAAAGTTAGATGATTTTCCTGGCAGCTACTCTAAGAGCCACTTTTCTGTTCTGTTTACACATACACACACAAAAAAAGCACTGATACAGTTTTTTGGTTAGGAAGTAATTCTTTTTTTCTTTCTTTCTTTTTTTTTTAAACCAGTGTTTATAGTGGGAACTGCCTTCATGTGATTGCAGTTATTTTGCAGTTATTTTGATGTTAAGCTGTACAACTTATATTTCTCTTTCCAGTGGCAGCTGTAGTGTTTTAACTATTCTGATATACTTAACCTTTGCATGTAGATGAGACTTCAGTGGGAGACTTCACTGGGAGAGCATCGCAGCACAGTGAGGGTGAGCAGCAAGTTATTACAGACTTTCTATTCTTCTCATATAATGCTTCTGTGGATGTTTTGCACTCCAGCTATGGCTCTCAGACTGTCCAGTGTTACTCTGCACCGGGACAAGGATTCCTGATGCCAGAGGATGCAGAAACACATGGCATGATGTTGCTGAATGACTCATTTTCCCTTATGCCATGGCCAAGGGAGACCTGTCCTTGCAAATCTTGTCTGTGCATGATGCCAGGGATACGGTCAAGTTTTCTCTTCATGGTAAGTTTTTTAGAACTAGGGAAAAGCTTAAACCCAAACTTAGATTATTACAGCAGCAGAATTTTGAGGATATCTGAAGCGTGAACCTGGATCTCATTACAGTCTTGAAGGCAGTATCTGTGCTTATGATAAATCAGATATGCAGCAAACTCTCCATTCAGAAATCATATTTCTTACTGCCACATTCTTTGTCCGGGCTTTCTGGATAATGAAGCATTTGCTGATGCTGCGTATGCTATTTCTCTGTCAGCAAAATGGGGATCTCTTTACTTTCTTTCCAAGCCACTCACTGTAATGTCATTTTGTTAGCAGTGAACTTAACTGAGTAATAGGAATCTCTATACAGTCCAGGTGAAAGTTTGTGTTCTCCAGCTATTAAGCACTACCAGTAAGTTTCCCCAGTGCCATTTCTCTGGGAAAGAAATGCACAGAATTTGTTCAAAAGTTTCTCTTCCAAGCCGAAGTGAGAGGCAGCGAGCTTGCTGCCCTTGGCACGTGACCAAAACAAAAGCTGCTTGGACACTGCAGGACCACACAGATGATGAGTGAATGAGGAAGCCACTTCATCACTGTAATGCAATCACAACCTGCAATCAGAAGGGCACCTTTGCTAGCTGTGAGTCTTATGATCATCCAAAGCAATGCAGCAAAGCCATGAGCAATCCTTTGAAAACATAAGGGGTTCCAGAAACCTGATGCTCATGGAGTAAAACATTCAGAAGTGCTCTCCTTCACTGATTGTGTTATTTGCTTATGTAGCGAGAGTCTCATCACAATACCTGTTTGTATATGGAACATGAAATGGCTTCAGATCTAACCAAAGGAATTAGTGTTTGCAATGCAGAGGATTAAATTCCAGAGCAATAAAAAGCAATATGTGCCGAAGGAATCTCACGTCCTTGGCATAGCAATCATGATGCAAGCTGTGATGAGAGAATACAGCTATGATGGACTTGTGGGGTACTGCAGGCCACAAGAATGTGCAGTGGTGTTTCCGTGAAGCATCAAGCTTGGTCTTCACATAGGGAGGAGCCATTCAGTTACCTGCAGGAACTCAACCCCCCTGTGCAAGCATCTTCCCTCTGCAGAGCACAAGCAGGGAGATTCCAGCATTTTTCTTTGAAAGAGATGAGCTTCCAGTCAGCATTGGGCTTTGCGCCTCCCAGACTGTATTGCAGTGCAGGACAAAAGGTCAGGTGCTATTGTGAGTTTGGGGTGAACAGGGTGACTGTGCTTCTGGAAATCCCAGACTAACACGTGAATTCCTCCAAGTTCTTTCAGATGAGATTTCCAAGGAGAAGGATTTAGGGTGGAAGAGCAGACCTACAACAGCTTTTCTTAAGCTGTGTGTTATCCTCCTCATTAGTTCTTGACAGGCTCTCAGAAATGACTGCATAAAACTTTTCCCTGAGGTAAAGGTATTCCTGCAATGCAGAGATGCACTGCAAGAACCCAGTAGGTCCTACAAGGCATTTTGCGCCAACTGCATGCTAACAATTGGCGTAACATGGTGCAGACACATCAGAGGAATGTGAAAAGCCTTCATTAGGGCTTCATCTCATGGCCAGCAGAGTTACTGTGAGGAATCTTGCATCTAACAGGAATCTTCCATCTCTCCTCAGGGAGACAGAAATAGGTAATAGCACACATATCATGAAGGGCCAAGCACAACTATCAAAATTTCATCTTCACTACCATTTATTTGATAGTAGATCACTTGTTCTTTTGTTATATGTGTGTGGAAGAATTAGCATGTTGAAACCTGTTGGCACTTCAGTGACTTTATTAGCAGTATTACTACTATTAACACTACTACTACTATTACTAGTATGTTAATGAGTCTTTAATAGATTGAGTTATGTCCTGGAGTAATCTATGTCACACCGGTTTCAACTGAAAATCATTTGCAAATGTTATTTCTGCTGTTGTGGGGATGTATTTCCCTGCTTAGTAACTAGCATTCTAGAGAAACGTTTATCATTGCTCCTATTTGACTAGATTTTTTTCTACTGAATTGCAGTTTGTTGAATTGTGTTTGCTGTTTTGGTTAGTGAATAAGAAAGGACCTAATTCTATATTTCTGAGTCCCAGAATTTCTCACTGAAAGGAAATGGAAAAATATAAAAAATGTAGAGGTAGTCCTCAAATGTGCTCTTTTAGATAGTAGGTAAGATATAGGGCAACGTGCCTGTTTCTGACTTCTGCAATTTTAGATAAAATTGTCACAGAAACTATTTAGCTCTATAATGTATATAGTCAACCTACAGTGGCCTAAATGGTGCTTCTCCAGCGTGCATCATACAAAATGATGTTCTTTCAGAATGTGATTTATATTTTGTAGATTGGTTTGAAATTTGATGCTATGATTTAATTTTTGGAGGAACTGTGTTCCCTTCCAGGGGAAATTCTTGCTTAAGAAAGATAGAAGAAAAGAAAGAAAGGGTGGAGGGGGAGAGAGGAGGAGAAAGGAAAAAAGAAAAGAGTGAGAATGATAGAGGTTACGATAGTATTACGTTACTGATTGCATAAACTGACAAAACAGCCTACTGTGACTTGGAGAGTTTAATTTTGTACATTTTGGCAACTTCTTAAAGCAGAAAATGAGAGCAGTACTGTCAACAGGGCTTTTGATATTTCTCGGTGTTTATACTAGAGATGAAAGTGCATTCTGAATTAGGTTGGAAGGCAACAGGCCAGATTCTGACTTTGGCGACAAGAGGTGATAAACACTGCAGGTTTACCCCCCTGTAGCAGTGGGTAGGAAAGGGTTCTCCCAGGCCACAAAATGTGAGATTTCAAAAGTTATTCCTATTCTTCTTGAGAGATACGGGATCCTTAAAGGGTCTGTGTTTTTTTTGCATTACCACAACAAAACACTAGATAGTGAAGTCACTACCTTGGCAGATGGGAGGCCCTGGGTCACGTTCTTGTTTCTGCTTCATTGTTTTGGCCTCTGGGCTGCAGAGCTGGTCTCCAACAAATATTTCATTACTCACATCCAGTATCCAAAGACTCTTATAGGAGGGCAACATCCAAGAATGGCCTCTTGCCTGGGGGTTATTATACCCCTCTTGGATTTAGGAGATCCAAGTTCAGCTCCCTGGTCTATGTCAGGATTTCATACTTAGGGCTTCTGTGCTCCTGCTGACTGCCAAAGCCATCGGCTGCTCTGGGCACATTTGTTTATGTGTGTTTTGACCAGACGTTTCCTCCTGGACCAGGGAAACCTTTTCCCACTGCAAGGTTTGCTAATGCTGATATTTATAAACAACAACAAAAAAAAGAGGTGGGGGAGGAGGTTTGAGGGAAGGGGGAAGCAGACAAACTTTCAGAATCAAATCTGGCCAAATATGCGTTACAACATGCGAGCAGTTGAACTCTGATCCTCTGCTGTTGTCGCGTTTTGCTAAGAGTTAATGGAAACCGCAAAGAATTGTGATGATGATTAGCCAGCAAGAATGGTATCCGTCAGTCAAGTTTTGCCACCATTACTCATGTGCAATATTTCATTTCAGAGGCTGTTGTGGCTATTTTGCTGGACCTGAGCGGGTACCGTGCCCTGCTTCTCTCTGCCTCCAGCACTGCTATTAAAGGAAAGAGGGAGCTGCGATTTCCCACAGTCTTTGGTAAGGTACAACTTCCTTCCTTGCTCACAACTTAAAGAGAAAGGCTTCACCTCCTCTCCAAACCATCTTGCCTGTTTATTTATAGAGGCCAATATCCAGCCAGCATGGGTAATGCTGCAAACCAGACTGGGACCTGGGACATAGGCTGGTCCAGCTCGGCCGTACAGTGGGGTTTTTGTTGGGTGGAGGCATCTCTGTGTCCTGCTCAGGACATAATATCTTGCCTCTAAATAAATGGTCTGCCCTGCAGGGTAAGGTGATTCTCAACATGAGCGAGGCTGGTGGAAATGGGCTTATAAAAATATCTGAGCAGTGGAAGAAAATAACTACTGTTTTCCAAGAAGATGCATTTTCTATTTTAATTTTTGTAAGGCTGTGATAAAATAAATGTTGTCTATGATGTAAAGCTGAAAGGTTGACCAGAACTTCCTTTGTGGTCAAGCTCTTTTTTTACTGATTGATTTTAAGTTCTCTAAATTTGTCCGACTCACAAGTGCAGTGGTGACTTAAGTTATAAGAGAATGTTTGTGTGTCTTTAGGGAAAAATACAGCAACCTCTCCTCCACCTTGCCCTTCTCAACCTTGCAAGGAAACCTGCACTTGGCCAGAATATTTTTTCTCCCTCAACGGAAAATGTCAATTAAATATTCAGAAAAAAAAGAGCAATTTTTTTGCCCTTTCCCTAATCCCAGAGTTTTTAAATGAGAAACTATGAATATTGGAACAGTTTGGCAATTTTGACTGAAAATTAATTACTTTGCAGGGGTGGGGTATCAAAGTTCAAAGCCTTAATATAAATTTATTGGAAAAAAATACTTTCATGATGATAAAAAAGGTTTAGGAGAGAAAAAATAAGCATGTTTACAAGACCTTTTCTGTAGCTGCATTAGATGAGGAAAGCCAAAGCCTTATGGCTGTGCCACTGAAAGACTCATGAGTATCTTCCGTGGTGGTGGGTTTATTTATTTATTTATTTATTTTTGAGCTGAAAATACTTTAGGTTGCTCAGCTTTTCAGTTGTTCTTCACACCAGGATGGATGGGAGGGTTTGGGCTGGGATCATTTGGGTGGTGGAGTCCAGTCTTGCCACACATTCTTGAATTGTCACTATTCTTAGCCCCTCTGTGCCTGGGCATCAACGTCTCTCTGCGCTTGTGAGGTGTATCTGTGCTCAGGCAGTGAGTAGATGCCGATGGAACAGGACAGGATCGGCAGTTTGGGGGCTATATTCCTGGCTTTTCTATCTTTGAAAAACAGGGCGAAACGCTTGGGTCTCACTCCAATAGGAGATGGGACATGCTCCAAGTAGGTATCTATGCTGATTAACTCACAAGTGCTTTGGGCTGTCTAGTCTGGATACCAATAGATGGTTGAGATGAAGGAGATCCCAGAACAGAACTGGGGGCAGGTGAGGTGCAGAAAGAAGGACTGGGGTAAACTTTTCCCTCTGACTGCCCCATGCTTGGTATGTATTGCTTTGCTGCTGCTTCAGCTTTGTTCTGCAAACAGTGTGCAAGTCTTGCACGTGGAGGTATAAAATACAAAGCGCCTAGGTGGGATGACCAGGTTATGGCAAGTCTGTGACCCAAACAGCAAAGCTCAGCTGAACTCCATGTAATGAAGTCACAAAGTATTCAGTCCTCAAGTAAAATGAAAATTATCCATCTTCCTTAAAAATCCATGCCTACCTGCATAGCCAGCTTTTGAATATAAATTAATATAAATGAATTACTCTGGATATATAAAGTGAAGTCCAGATAAGAGAAAAGTGCAATGAAAAGGGAAGAGTGTTGCAAATACATGCAGACCCTGCATGCCATTTCTCTTCAGCTTCCATTCCCTGGGTGCTTTGGCTGTTTCTCTAGTGCTTTCATTGCTTAGTGTGTCTCAGGCTTTTCCTTGCTAGGGAATTGATCCCCAGGGATCTGTCTGGTCCTTGCTTTTCATTACAGATATAGAGGAGAGAGAGAGATGTTTGCAGTCTTTACAAGATTGGAGAGGGGAACCATGTTTTGATATTGGTCGAGTTTATACCATTTAGGATGGGGACTTCTTTGCCTTGTTTTCATCCAAGAAAAAGAGATGAAGAGATGTTTAAACTACTTTTATAGAGTAGTTTTCATACTACTTTTTCATACTCTGTATGAGTGTAGTCAGACAGCAACAGAATCAGCCATATAGGTTGCTTGTGACAGTGTTTCTTGGTATTGGCTCAGTTCAGCTGTCGTTGAGGTCAGTTTTTCCAATGATTCTGCTGGGAGCTGAGGTGGCCCATTCCTTGTCCACATCCAACTGGTGAGGGGACCTTATGATGCCAGGAGCACAGCTGCAGAAGACACACAAGGTAGTTTTCAGTGGTACTAGGGAAAACAGTTAACAGGAGGGGGAGAGATTTCTTTCCACAGACTATAGTTTTTAAGAGTATTTTGACATGCAAGTTAACCTTTCCTTGGGTCTCTTGTCAGCAGGTGGGAACCTTTTTAAGTTGTCCTTTTAGTGAGAAGGGCTGAATCGTCTGCCCTAAAGCATCCCTTGATGCAATTAAAACCAGCAGTACTGCTTCTCCAACACTGGGGCCTCTGATACTGGGAGGGGAAGCGGTGGCTCCTCTTTGAAGTCCCACCTACGGGAACATCAGTGGCAGGACTTCAAAGGGAAGCTGCTATTTCCTGTTGGAGCTCAGCCCTGGTGCTCAGCACTACTAACAAAGCAGTCGGACTGGTTGTAAAGGCACTGATCCAGCAGAGCACTTAAGCACATGCTTAAGTCCCTCAGGACTTAACTCAACCCAGTATGGTCTGCTGGGTTGGGGTTCAGCTGGGCTGGAGACTGGACTGATGGTTGGGTCAAGATTTCAAGGGAGAGAACCATGTCCAAATGCCTTGGGGGAACCAAGAAGAATAGTGAGGAGAAGGCAAATGTGCTGTGTTGGAAGGAACAGTGTTGGTATGGAGAGCA
>NW_010589534.1:55955-67456 GCF_000705375.1 Tinamus guttatus
CTTTCAGCAGCGGTTTGGCTTTGTTGATATTCAGCTTCCTTGGACCTGATTTCCTAGTGTCATCCTGGATTTCCTAGTGTCATCCAGCTGGCCAAAGGGATGAGGTCTTCAGTTGCTCTTTGTTCCTTTTTTTTTTTTTTCCCCACAAAAACAGCTTGATGGGCGCTGTAAATCTGGCCAGCCATTCATAACCCAGTCACTTGCATCTGTTGCAACAGCAAGAGGTGGAAATACCACGAGCAATACTGCTAAATTTAGTGAACAACCTGGAGACAGACAGTGGCTGCATAAACTCACAACAAATGCTTTCAAATCATCCCTTAAATTCAGAACTAGCCTAAATCAGCTTTGAGTTTACCTTAAATGAGCTGCCCAGCTAAGTGTCTGGCCCAATAAATAGAGTTGAGATGGGAGTCTATTGCAAACAGGTAAGAAATGCTACAGGTGCAAGCACCCTGCCCTATCTTTTGCTGAGCTTTTTTTTTTTTTTTAAGGATTATTTCCTCTGCTCTTTGTGGAGTTATTTGCACAGTAACAGATGGCAGAATTGAGACTTAGTTTTAGAGCAAGCGTTATTCAGGTAATTCACATAATTTGCACCAACTTATCTGTTGTTGTCCTCAGGCTACAGATAGGCCTTGTGGTTGTGATGCACAGCTGATGCACAGGTGCAGATGTGTCTAACCACACTACTAACCTCACTCTCAGCATGATTTCACCTCCTCTCTAGGAGCAGCGCAGCACAGCAGCTTCTCCCCCATCACAGCCTATGTGAAGCCCCATGGTTGCCTTGTATGCAGCAATTAAAAGAAGAGCAGGAGTTGCTCTGTGCTAGCAGCAAGGGTATTTGCAATCGGAAAGGCTGCTCTTCTTTGTGGAACAGTCGTATCAGATTAAACGTGGTAGTTTGTAGGCTGTGGGAATAAATAGGTCACCCAGCCCATGAAAACCTGTAGTTTCCAGGTCCTGTTCCCTGAGAGCTTCTTGTGCCTGGGACAGCATGGTGTGCCAAGCCACGCAGCAGACTGCAGTCTTCCTCCGTTTTGGTGTTGTCCCTCTAGACTGGAGTCCTGGGGGAACCCCTTGCCTGACACTTGCTAATCCTCCCTCCCAAGAAAGTGAGAGGAGAACAGTGTATTTGCTGGATGTTGTCACCTGAGACAAAGTGAAGAACAGAGACTAAAGAAAGTCTTTATTCATATTATGAAAACATCTACAAAACTCTTAGGTCACTGTTTAGATATTACCAGCAGTCATACACGTAGATACTCAGATACCCCAGAGCAAACATAATGAAGATCTCCAACATGCAGATGTGCTCTACGTAGTTGGTGCTGACCAAGGCAGCAAGGCTCAATTCCGGGCTGATGTCTGTAGTCCTGTGGTGCTGCCCTGAGGCCGCTTCGCGTCTTCCTGTTGGCTCTGGTGTAGGATGCTGCTACAGTGCTAATACAGCTGTTGGTGTTGGTGTTGCTGGACGTGTCTATGGCATATTCTTTGTGGGCTCACGCTGGTGTCTCCGCTCTGCGGTTTTGTGGGGCAGTCTCATTTGGAAGCAGCCACACACAAAGTGTGGATGTGCTCTCCTTTGGATGGGAAGGGTTGGACAGGCCCCTCTTTCAGAGCATGACTCCTTCTCCTGCCTCAGTGTTCTGGGAGGGGCTTTTGTTCCAGAAAGTGAGTGTGGTCACCTCACCTGGGACTGAAGCTGGTGACTGTTGAAAAAGTTCAAACTCAGCTTTTTTTTGCACCTTGAAATCTGATTTCTTAAAGAGGACGTCCTGTTTTGTAACTGAGGTTTCGGGCTAGTGTTCAAGAAAACTGTGTTTAGTTCTTGGTTCTGACACTGGGTTTCAGGTGCTGGGTGGCCTTTAGCAGGTCATTCAGCTCTTTTTTTCCTTTCATCTCTCATCTGTAAAAGAAGTTGATAGCTCCTTTTTTGTCCTGTTATTAGACAGCAAGTTCCAGAGTCGAGGGATATGTTTCATTATGTGATGTATAGGTACTAGCTATGCTCTTGAGCAGGATCCTCCTGTGAAATGAGTAAATTAATGCTAATAACAAATCTAGACAGGGCTGATCTTTGGAAAGATTTCTTCCAAAGGCTATTTGGATTCAAAGAAGGTGCGTTTTGTTAATCTTTTTCATTTGTGTGGTTTCTACCCATGGGTTAGCACTGAAAGGGTTTTATCCGATCCAGGGTGTACATGCAAATATTTCTATTTGAATAATACTGGAGAATAAATTTAGAAATGTTTAAAGAGGGCATGAATACCTCAATCTGCTAGGTGGAAAAATTACTACTTTTTGTGGGTAACCCAACCTGTTTAATTTGCTAAAAACATACCTGACTCAAAAGAAAAAAAAGGAATAGCTGAAAAGAGAGCTTTTAAAAAAAACAACTCTCTTCAGATTTCTAGTTTAATATTTCAGTGTGCAACAGTATTTTCATAACTGCAGCTTTTTTGGGCAGAGGTGGGGGAAATTAGAATATATTAGAGAACTTTGGAAACCACTTTCTATTTGTAAAACATGTTGTGTGTGTATCATAACACCTACAGGACTTGTAGCTCTGCCAGATTGTGCATTGACTGCCAGAATTTTCCTTGCTAAATGACATTATACTACTTTGTGGGTATTGAAAACAAATATTTTGAGGGAGGGAGCATTCGCATCCACAACACATTTTTCGTCCTTGCAATATCCAGTTATAGGGTTTTATTTGAAAGCTGCTGCATTTTTCAGCTACCTCATGTAAGTCAAAGGGTAGATTTAATGCATGCTCGTGTGCTCTATGATGGCTTGTTGGTTTGTATCTTTTGCAATAGAGCAGCCCCTAGGGGCTCGGGAGGAGATCAGGGCCTCATACGTTAGGCACTGTACGATCACACAGCAGATGACAATAGCTGAAGGCGAAAACTACAGTGGTTGTATTCATACACCTGGCCACAAAGCAGTTTTCCCTCCCTAGGCCTGTGATAGGGATGCAGGACGGCTGAGCAGGTTAAGCAAAAGCTGCCCCGTGCGAGGAGATGTGCCTATGCTGCAGGTACCTCTAACCAGTTAGATACAGGTAGCAGTAACAGTAACGTGGCAGCGGGTAAGACATGCCCTGAGGCAATACCCAAGGTCCCCTACACGCTTGTACACGCTGCATTGCTAAAGCCTCCCTGCTGTTAATCCCACAGCTAATTAGCTTCAAGCTCCCACAGGTTCTGTGGCAAAAGCCCGCAGCAAATTACAGCAGCATCCCCTCAGTGCCTGGTCTCTGGTCACCCTTGTGCCAGCGGGCCCATCAGAGGAGAGGGAGCACTGGCAGCCCTTCCCCACAGCCCACCAGCACCCAGGCCTTGGCCCGAGAGCTCAGGCGATCTCCTTGCGTAGCTTTGTTGGGCAAGGTGTTGGCTGAGCTGAGAACATGAGAATTGTTTTCTGAAACCTTGGTGTTGTAGGCTTCTGCCACAGTTTGGACTTGAAAGATCTGCAGAAGCGTTTAGGCTAGCACTAGTCTTCTGAGCTGAAAATTGCCTTGTTTGTTTTTATTTACCAAAGATGTATTTTTCACTAAGAAATTTGAAATTTCAGGCCAGTGGATTTTGTTGAAAAAGGAAAAAAAAATATTCACTGGAAGATGGATATAACCAGATTAGCAACCATCTAAGAAAATGATCCTTCCTGCCCTGTGCTACTTTTCCGACCTCAGAAGGGCTATGCCTATGGCTTAAGAATACCTAACAGCATAAGAGAGAGGCCAGGTTTTGAGCGTGATTCCCTTGCTGACATGAAACAAGCCCAGATGTCCTCATCTTGAGAGCCTTTTGAGGAGAAGCAGCATGGGGTTAGGAGCTGCCGAGGCTCCGTGGTGCAGTTGCAGGGACGGCCTCCAGTGCCTGCAAATGTGAAGCTGCCCAAGGCCTCTTCTCACTACCCCAAGGCTTATGCCCTGCATGCAGCCTCAGACAGAGCTGGAGAAGAGCACAGGCAATTGCCCAATGCCCTCCAATTTACTGATGTCATCAGCACATTGCAAGCTGGATTTGCCAAGCAGAGAAGGGGAGACATTTGCTGACATTTTATATCATGTTTTAGCGGCACTCCTGTTTCTGTTCGGGATACAAGCTGTGATTAAAATGTAAGGTAATTAGTATTTAGTTATTAAAATCTACTTGCTTTTTAATCACAGTAGACAGTCGTGATCAGTTTTTACAGGTAAAAAGAACAAATGTCCTGCCAGAAACTATAACAAGCTTTAATCCCCAGCTATGGAATTTTCTGTGACTAGAGAGGCCTGTTGGTTTCTGGGAGTAGTTACCAGAGATGAACAATTGAAAAAAAGATGAAAAGAAAAAGAAATAAAAAAGATGTCTTGGAACATGTTAGGAAAAATCTTTAAGAATGGACTCTTCTGCTTTTTGTACTTTCCTCCTGGAAATGATATTATCTGGCTGGATGGGGTTGCTTTGGAGGCTTCAGGGCACATTAAAGGATAATAAGAAGGGCATGGGGTGAGAAAAAGGTTCGTGCTGAGTTAAAGGGAGACACATGATAGCTCTTCTGGGAGCAGAGAGTCAGGTTTAATAATGTCCTTGCTAAACACAGTTAATAATTGAGGTCAGGGCCCTGAGTGAGGGCAATAAGGGGATAGTCTCCTACGTGCCGAGTGGTGGTGGTATGGACCTGCTGCCTGCAATATGTGAGTGATGCTGATAGCGAGCACAGAGCAGAGCGGTGCTGGGTCCTTTGGGACCATCATGGCAGCAGGTAGGTCCTTTTTTATTTTGTCTTTCTTAATCAGTTTAGTAAGTGTATTGATTATAAAATGAGGGGCAGCACAGAAGCCAATAAGCTTAGGGCAGTGAGCATGATAGCTGAGCAGCTATTGGGGGCCTAGTTAAGACAACAACTTCTCTTGCTCCATCTTACTGCTGGGATAATGTACAGCTGGAACTGGGAACTAAAGAGCTCTACATGTACCCATCAGAATTACTGGTTTTAGGTTTCTGGGGATCATTATGCCTTCCATATGTCAGAATGCCTCCCAAAATCTCATCCTCAGCGCACTCTGGAGAAGGCAGGGTTCTTTTCTGCCTTGATGTACAGATGAGACACTTGCTAAAGTTATGAAGGGAGTCTCTGTTGAAACAGAGTTACTAAGCTGAATTTTAGGTTTTTCACTCTAGCCACTGAAGCTAGTCAGGTCCTGAACATCTGTTGTGCTCATGTCATTTGTGTTGCCATTGACATTCAGGATATCCACAGAAATGCTAGCAGAGGAGCTCGTGCAAGCTGTTAAAAAAACAAATAAGTGCTACTTTAGTTGCCATTACTCTATGAAGACAAAACCTCCCTGAATCAAGGACGTAGAGAAGAATAGTATCTGAAAAACACAAACTCAGATAATCTTTGCTCTCTTTGCCTGTGCTTTGTGGCCCTGCTCCTGCTACAGGGTGAGGACGGAAGAGTGCCTGTTGGTTTTGGTGGGTCTGTGCTTTTTCTGTGGTGGGTTTTGAGCTACAGCTTTCTGGGGCCTAACATTGCAACGAGAAGTAGGCACAACTCATCTCACTTTTTTCCACCTCATTGCAAGGTTGGAGGGAGGATCACAACTCATGTATGTGCTTTGATACAAAGGACACGGAATTGAGCCAGAACTTTGCCATTTAGTGGTGAATGCCTGACAAGTGTGATTCTGCTAACTTCAGCCACAGGAAAAGCATGTTTGTCAGGTCTGGGCTGAGAGGGTCTGGTGAAATGACCCCTTCTTACTAGTCCATATGTTGCCTCACACAGTAGGCACAGTAGACACATTGCCTAGCACAAGGAAAGTCCTGTGACCTGCAGGGTCTTCAGTGCCAGCAGTTAATAACAGATCACAAATATCACACAAGTTTTCTGACCCTTCCTTCCTTCCATGGACTTGTATTCAAGGTATGCAGTAAGGAAAAAAAAAAAAAGTAGAAGAGAGAGCTTATTAAACGGCCAGTTTGCATTAGTTTGACAGTCTTTGCACTTCCACAAAAAGCTAAGTAGTGAATGAGAAATTGGTCAGTATGTGTAGGACTGAAACATTAGCACATGATCTAGTAGACTGATGAAGCACTAAAAACACTTTATGAATAAGTCATTCATAACTTATCACCCCAGTAATCATTTCCTCAGTGATAACCACTTTTTGAAAAGTATTAAATTGGACATGTCATGGGCTTAAAATTTAAGATAAATTCAGGTCATATTCTGCCTTGTCTTGAGGTTGACTGACAGAGAGGGGGTTGGCATGAAATGACCCATTTCTGTGAGTTCTTTGTGCAAGTGCTTGTGCTGAGCAACTCCCTATGGTCCACAGTGCCCAAGGGAACATGTGTAAGGGATGCAGCAATGTGCAATTCCTCCCACATCTGAATGCTCCTATGTTAGTAAAATACTCGATATAGCTTGTGGCTAGCTGGGCCTTCCATGTTCCCCACTCCCAAGCATGGGTCCTGTGCAAAAAAAGTAGTATATGGTCTGCAGAAAAGTACTGTACCATGAGGCGTAAGTTAATCTTAATTGCAGTGTTTCCTCAGTTTCAAGGCTTGGCTTTGTCGCTGCAATAATGTTCTTTAATGTTGTTATTGTTCCATACATATATAAAATGTTTCACAAGTAACGGATGCTCATGTCTCTCTGATGTTTGGTCGCGATGGCTCAGTTAGGCATTCTGCTAAAATACTGGCCAAAGGAGATGGTTAAAAATTGTTGTGTGCAACTAAGGCAGAGCTGGGACTTCTGATGCTCTGGCTGGCTGGTCTCTGTCCTCACATGCAGGCGGGGCACAGTTTATGCTCTCACACATCTGCTAGGGCTTTCTGCATTACTCCGCTGCTCCTAGAGGAGAATCCATCCCATTAGTAGTGGCGGGTGCTCCCCAAAATCACAGAGTCCCAATTGTCCTCCCTTCACGATTCATTTGCCATATGTTTAAAAATGAATGTAGCTATGTGAAAAAGAGGAAAAGTTCAGGCAGAGGAATAATTTATAATTCTCAATAATATTGCTTCTAGCTACTGCTCTATAGTGCCAGTTCCTGCCCAACGTGGTTTCTGCAGCTAACAGCTATAAAAGTTTGTTGACCTGAGAGGCTTAGTATCAACCATAGCTACAGGCAAAGTCAATATGGAGGCTGAAAATCCAGGGCTAATAGAAAAATAGAAGTCAATATTTGGGATGTGAGTCAGGAACTTAAAATAGGAAAGTGAAACAGATGAGGGCTGTAGCTGCAAGAGTGCTGGAGGTGAAATGTTTAGATCCAAGGACCACTGCTGATTACTATCTTCCCCTCTAACAAGGTTGCTCATTCTGCTTCAGAAATCCATTTCCAGTGGCCAGGCCACCTCCCTGACCTATATTCCTCAGACTGCCATTACGTCAGAGCCTGCCTATTTGGGGTTATAAGTGAAATCCTCTGTCTTCTAGGTGAAATCCATGGATAATTATATGTGGGGCAAATATGGGCTGGGGCATGGAGAGGCCAGGAGAAGAGTTTGGTTTAGGTCTGTTTATACTGGAAAATCCCCTTTCTAAGCCTGTACTGTTAATCTGTCGAAGGGAGGGTAGGGGGCACAGGGAAATTCCCCTGCACATGAGGCAGTAGCTGAAGGGAACAGTGATTTCACAGTGAGGATCTTCTAGCTAAGCATCAGGTGGAAAAGTAACTCGCCTTAAGTGTTTTTTTTCCTACTGGCGAGGGGCACAGGGAACTGAGAGCTCTTACCCACAAATGAAAATGATGTGGCCTTATTTACACTCTGAGGTATGGGGAGCAGAGCCTGAGCATGCTGGTGATGAATTTATATGCCTTTCTGTGAGGCGGTATTTAATTTATACAGCTTTTCTCTGCTTGATTTTAGTGGACCAGATCTCTAGCAGATGTGAACCTACTCAACACCATTAAAGTCAGTGGAGCTAGTTTACTCCAGCTAAAGGACTGGGCCACATCATGTGGTGTTTAAAGCAAGTGCAACCTGCCAGGTTCTCCCAGTACACTGGCTCTGTAGCTAGGAAGGTTTTGGGGGAGTCATCCTGACATTGTTTTACAGGCACATGCTGTGGTCTGTATGTCTTGCATATACAGTGCTTCCGCTGACACAATTAGTCCATGGTGAAACAGTAACTGTGAGAAAAAAGAAAAAGAAAAGAAGTCTTTTAATGAGCGATTCCTGGGCAGGAGAGTCAGATTCAAAACTGAACTGTGCTCCAAAGCGAGACTAGAAGGGAAATAAGTCTTACAAGCTAGGCTGCATTATACCACAGTTGACTTGAAAAATGTTGGTTGAAACTATTTTTTTGATGGAAAGTAGGGTTTCAGCTGAACAAATTATTTCAAGAATTACTTGTAGTCTCTGTGTAAATTTTCATATTTTTATTTAAAAATCCAGATGCCTCAAACCTCAAATATTTCAGTTGAACCACGTTCTGATTATAATACGGTTCCTGTTTCATACTATCCCATCTGACTATTGTAAACCTCACTGGGTTTTAATTTGACATAACTTCAGATTTTTGTAACCTGCTAGCATTACTGTAATATCTATAGTGCTCATTAGTTTTTCCTGACTGTCTAAGTACTTGGGCAATGTGGCATGTCAGCACATCCTAAAATATATACATTCAGATATACAACCCTGGTAGCTATTTAAGCTAGTATTTAAGATGCAAAAACGGAGGCGCAGAGCGCAGCATGACTTGCCTGTGGTCCTAAATGAAACCTGTTGTAGACTCAGCAAGTAATTGGAACCCAGTCTGATGCCCGAACTAGAAAATGTCGGATCATCTCATATTCCCCTCCTGATTTTTCCTAAGGAGGAAACAAACCAATCTCTGTTTGTCTCACCTTGGGGACCAGTAGTAAAATAGATACCCTACCTTTCAGCCAAGCTTTTCCAGCTGGAGAGTTCTCAGAGATAAGGTGTCCGTAGAGATATGTTATCTGTATGTGTGGATATATGTAAAGAGTTCTCTTCGGGCTGGCAAGGTCCAGGGTTGTTGATTTTCAAGAAACCAGACGAAATTACATTTTTTTTTTCTTTCTTCTTAACTTTGGGTAAAGCCGCAGCTCTTGGATCTGGCAGCTACTCATTTTCAGCTCTGTAGCCCTTGCAGTGAGGCTGCAGTTGGATGGCTTTCGGACCCTGAGCTAACATAGTCCTGGCCTCCAGCTGCCCTCTGGGCCTTCGCTCCATCCCTGCCCAGCAACTGGACAACCATCTTACTGGTATCGCTACCAAAATTTGGGGGGCTGTGCTGTACACTGGATGTCCAGGCTTCTGTGCCTGATGACCGCAGCACTCCGGGACTGCAGCCTCGTGGCTACAGGGAGATCCCTGTGTGCTCTGCTGGGACAAGGGCCATTGGATGTCCTCTTCAGGGACACATGCCCTGCTGCTTTCAGGGAGAACAGCAACACAGGCAAATCTCTTTCTAAATTTTTGCCTTGCTTTTGATATGTCAAAAGCTAATAAAATGCAGGATATTTCAAAGGATACTTATTGAGGCTCAATGAACCAACATGTCTGGATGAAATTTTTTTTTCGGTAGAGAGTCTTTTAACCAGGAGCAGTTTTCATCATCATACCTCTGGGGTAGTCCCATGGTTTGTGAATACACAAGCTGAGTCAGTTATAAACAAAACTGCAAACAGGTACATAACAAGACTGTTATATAAGGCATTTTGCATGTGTCAAATGCATGGAAGGGTTTTTTGTTGTTGTTGTTGTTTTTGGTTTTGCTTTTAGAGAAATATAGTATTGTAAAAATGTTCTTGTTAAACCTAAAGTTTTCTCTTCTTAGCATCTCTTCTTACCATCTCTCATTCTTACCATACTTATAGCTATACAGCTCTTAGAGGGAGTAAATGTCATAAATTGCCCTAAAATTATTCAACTCTGCATAAACTGGTCACATTTTTGAGGAACTTAAGCTATTTCATGAACAGAAACTTTAAATTTCTCCCTTCAGATGGTACGAAGCTTTCTGTTGCTTGTTCTGATAAATCAGGGACTATTGGATCTTAAACTTATCATTTTTGTAAGATTGCCTCTTCTGCATCTCAGATTATAATTTTGCAGAGGTGTTGGATCACTTGTTATCTGGGGTCATGTCCAAAGATCTCCAAAGAGGTCCCAGAGAGGCTCTGAAGCCTGTTTCCTTACCCTGTTTGTGATGAGGAGCCACAGGAAGTGGCTGCATTTCTGTAGAGAGTGATATTAGCTCTTCCTGTGCATGCCCCACTGGTCTCTTTCAATGTGACTGAAACTGCATCAATATGACATACAGTAAATAACTAAGAATGGCTCTTTCATCAAATTTAAGCTAGGTTACTGATACTTGATTTCACTTAAATCACCAATGCCAGCTCCTGCAGGGGTTCTCTCAGGTAAATAATGTTACTTGCACTGGTACCAGAAAATACTCCTTCAGCAGTCTTACAAATTCCTGGTGCTCCGTACACGTTGAGTCCTCCCAACAGAAAGACTATTTCTGAAGTTGGGAACCCTCACATATTTTTTAAGAGCAAATGAGACTACAGGTATTGATCAAAGTCTGATCATCTCTACTATCTAAGATGCCTGAAGAGCATATCGAGAGTATAAAGCAGTAGTGAAAGCTAGTGCGGGAGTGATGTGTTATTTGCAGAGTGACAGCATGTGCTTTCACATGGGCAAAACAGTACACATGCATCACTGCAAAACTGTTTCTATTGCTTGAGATTGAAATCTTAACGACCAATTAGTATCCCATTAGGGTAGTATTTACATAGCTAATGAAGGAGCTAATATGTGAGGAAAGAAAACATTTGAGACTCATGAGCATACTCAAGTGACTTTATCTTTGGTAAACCACAGAGCTAACTGCATATAGAGTTGCATTCTTACCACTTGGTAGTAAAAAATGGATGGTGTTAAAATACAGATAGCAATACAGGGAAGGGAATGCTCAGTACCCTTGGTTAGCAGGAGCTGAGACTCACCAAGATGAGGTTGCTCTTTCCAAACAGGGTCCAGGAAGACTGAGTTCTGCTTGGGGTTACTATCCTTCTGTTATGCTGCAAATACCATGGTGCATGTACCTCATCTCTCAGGTAAAACACAGTTGTCTCAAGGTAGGAGTGAGCTGAAAATGTGTTCTGCTCTCCAGAAAACTATGGGAGTTAA
Organism: Tinamus guttatus; assembly: GCF_000705375.1. Next base: position 67,145 of record NW_010589534.1, read on the forward strand.
CTGAGGAAATGATGTGACAACTTTCCCCAGTTTACAATACTTGGAGAGAGGAGTCACCTCTTCAGCCTCTCTCCTCAAGGAAGACTGTACTTGCTTTAGGGAATCCTGAGCCCACAGGCTTACTTCAGAGAAGTGTGATCTGGCTCCCTCCAAGCTTCATGAAAGATTAAATGAATGAAGCTACAAGTTTCTGCAAAGAAGGGTGGTGGTTAGAGACTGGTGCACCAGACTCCATGGCACTGTCCTGAGGCTTAAGGTTAAAGAGTTTAGAAAGGCCTGGAGGAAGCTGGCTCACTCCTCTGGAGGAGACGT